>JAUZND010000253.1:0-14280 GCA_034780555.1 Coelogynopora nodosa | reverse complement strand
AGAAAAATGATTAAATTGAAAAAGTAGCTCAATATACAAGTGGTTAAGCTTTCTATCTAGTAAATGATAAATCAGTACTACCTATTCATATTGGTTGTTGATTAAAATGTTAAAAAACCCAAATAAACGGGGTTACCTACTATATATATATAATAAATAATCAGGGGGGGTTGCCTATTATATAAAATAAATAATCGGGGGCCGGGGGGGTCCAAATAAACGGAAGGGTTGCCTATTTTTTACACTAAATAAATATACGGGGGGGTTACGTTTATTTGGCATGCCAGAGTACATTACCTGAAAATGTTGATCCATTCTACTTTTCTTACCAATTAGAAAAGTAGGTTAATTAGTAAACGACAGAAAGTAGAATTTTCCATTCGGCGCTACGAGTTAGTTAGTTTATGTTATTGTTAGTATTAATTATGCTATTATATAAGTTAGTAATAATGGTAACATCAAATTTCTAAAAAGATTTCACCGGCTCAACCTTATTTTATAGAAACAAAAGACCGTTATATATAATGTGCATCAATGAAGACAAACAATATAAGGAGTTATTCAATGATAACAATTAAATCATTCGTGACATTGCATTGGTGAATGTCGTTTTTGAAAGTAATAGTTCGTCGTCACCTTTTTAATGGGACAATAAGTTGATAAAATTAACAATTATGATAAATTTGATAGAAAATGGAAATCTGCAACGTGGAATTGTCTTCACAATGGAGTACATTATATACTAAGGAGTCGTTGGGTTTTTGGGGTGTTCTTTTAAAAAATGATTATTTTTTTTAACTTAATTTCATTTACGATAAAATTATTAGTCTTGGGTTCATGTTATTTCATATTTTGATCATTTGACTTTTTTGTATTTGTGTATTTCAATAGGTATTGAGTACACTAAATAAATATATTTAAATAGAAATATACTGTATGTATGTATATACAATATCATTAGACAATATATCATTTAAAAATAAATCTGAAATGTTTAATATTGTTGACAAATAATATATATATATATATATTGTATTTAGCGGATGGTGATAATGTTTTACAAATATTAATTATCTTTAAATATTAAGTTACCTTTATTATTAATGTTATTATTATTATTTTATATTATATTATTGTTAATTTCAGAAAATTGTAATATACCTTTGTTTACTCCAACTAACAATTCTTCTGGTGACTACAATTTATCTAATATATCCCACATCAGAAATGGAAATCATACTTTTGCTTGATACATCAATAGAAAAAGTGGAAGCATTCACTTATAAACCAGTAGAAATCGATGAACTAACAGCTATAATACCGAAAGCATTGTCGAACGATTTGATGCTTATAAAAGACAACGAGAACAGGACTTTAATCGAAAAACCGGACTTTGTTATTTCACCAACCCAAATTTGTACCGGGGAAAACCAAATCAGTCTGCTACTTATGGTCCCTTCGAAGTACAAATCGATTTATCAACGACAACTTGTCCGGCAAACCTGGGGTCGATGCCTACCCCGCGATTTCGCCTTGGTATTTATACTGGGAAAAGTCCCCAATCAGTATGAGAAGGCAATTAAACTTGAAGTCAGTATTCATAATGATCTAATTGTGGACTCCAGCGTGGTCGACAACTATCGCAATCTGACGCTCAAAGTTCGCAATGGTTTTCAGTGGATCACAGTGTTCTGTGCCGATGTTCCCTTTGTGCTCAAAGTCGACGAAGATGTGGTCATATTTCCGGAACGTTTGAGTAAATTCTTGAAATCGATCCATCCAAGCAAGGCCCGCGTTTTCGGCTATATGATGGAGAACAAAATTCCGCTGAGAAACAGGAGGAATAAGTGGTTTGTCTCCGAGTTAGAATACCCAGAGGATAAATATCCCCAGTATGTGAACGGGCCGAGCTATCTACTCACTGTAGCGGCCCTTCGACTCATTGTAAACTACTCGGTTGCCGACGCTAATCCACTGCCTATGGAAGACGTCTATTTTACTGGCATTGTTGCTAATCGCATGGGAATACAACGGATTCACCACCATTTCATGTGTTCTTACTATTTTCCGAGAGCTCCAGTGATATGCGCTACCATTCATTTTGCGAAAAATGCACGTTTACCCAATCAATGTTTGGCTGAAAAGATATGCAAAGTGCCAATGAAAAGCGTATATATATGTTTATTTTAGAACAAGATTTGAATCAAAGTTATAACCTCTCATATTAAGTGTATTAATAACAGAAATAATTGTATGTTATAATTTATAACTGCACAGTTAATATATAACTAAATATAAACAATATAAAGGGAATAATTTTAGAGCTACATGTTATGCATTTTGTATTGCTATATATCCAATGATAGGTGGATTATAATAAATTATATTATTATTGATTACATTACTGCCGGAAAAAGTCGGCAGCAATATCAATTACGGTTCCGAATATTTAAAAAGAAAGTATAATATTTTCACAGAATCGTTTATGAAAAAATATAGTATTTAGGAACAAATACAGTAATACTTTTAAGTCAATCTTATCAAATTATAAATCAATTTCACAACGGCCCCTTGACGTTACTAATTTTCGCTTTTTTTGGAATTTCTCCACAGTAAAAATTTGTACTTGTTGAACTGGTAGAAACTTTTGCAATTTGCATTTGTTCAATCATTTTTTCTGTTGAATAATTGTATCTAATAACTTTAATGTATTAGATACAATTCATCTGTCCTTGCATCTGTCATAAATTTATACCTGAAGTTCTACAACTTGACCCCGATAAAATTTCGCTTGCTTGAAGCATCTTCTTCGTATCTTTTCTTATGCATCTCTGTTGGCTCGCACCGTTTTTGAGCCCCGTTACTGAGCTGTATATCTTCGAAAGAGAGTGTACCGCTTAATGCGACCAACTTTCGCACTCATATCGCTCAGGAAATTCTTCACCTGGTCCTTGCCTAGAAATACTTCTTAATGCCTGGAAGTATTGCGTTTTCTTTGGTTGCTGGTAGTATTCTAAAATATTTTTTAGTTCGTGAACGGGGCAGTTTTCATCTGGTTGAGAATTAATTTTTGCTACCTTCAAATTTGAAAATTCCTTTCTGTCCATCGAAGCCTTTATATTTTTTTGCAAAAGCGGCACTTTTACGTATATATGCATTTTTACTTTCGCCTTCGTATACAAACCAAAAGAATCTCTATCAGAAAATGTTAATTTTCTTTACCTTTCATCTGGCAATGAAGCTTGATGTTAAAAATGCATTCTTCTTGCAATATTTTTGCATTAGATTTATATTCAAAATAACTTTTAAGCTTCTTAATAAAGGAAGAAGTAATTCGTTCGTATTGAGATATTTCTTCCTAATTTGCGGTCAAATTATTTTTCACCATGGCTTTCAAAGCAGCATTTACTCGTCTGAAATCTTGAATACGTAGATAATCGTCTGAAATCTATTAGATAAATATATTTCAACAGTAGTGAGATGTCTCGTTATGTAGTGCTCCCGTATGCAAATGAGACTTGCAGGTTCTTAAAATGTCCAAAATTGTTTACGTAGTTTAGCATAAAAAAGTTTTAAATATTCGTAATTAGACACTTGCCGCAACAATTTCTAAACCTGAAAGTAGATTTTTTATTAAAAACGATGTCAGTTCAGTTACCCATTTTCGCGTTTGTTGCTTTATTGATTTTAGTTGAGAATATTGCTCAAGTTGTATTGGTTCATTTTCTTGTTCTTTGCTAAGAATATAATCATTTTCTTTACGATTTATCAAATCATTCATAAGGGTGGAGTCTAATTCTTTCAAATAGCGATTTCCGTTGTGTTTCATAATACGTTTGAAAAACTCGTCGCCGATACCGCTTATCAATCCGTTTGGTATATTTCTGAAATTACAGCGCCGGCGCGACGAATTTTTTATTTGAGGATAACACTTCAATTGTCTGACCGATACAAAACTTTGGAATAATTTCGAAAATAATTTGTGTATATGCAAAATAGAATTCAGAATGTAGACACACGCACATTTTCTATAATAACTACAGAATTATCCGAAATAATTGTGTTTCTCCGATAAGTGTATTATATAATGGGGGGAACTTTTGTACAAAACTTATAGTTAGTTTTATACAAAACTTTCTTTAAAAATGACTTCACATTTACTTTTGCACCCCCACAGGCCCCCCAACCATTCCAAAACTATTATATAACCAATTTATCGTACTACCTATATGTATAATTCACAATTGTCAGAGATATTTCTATAAAGTGTTTATATTAAACAATATAATATCATAGATCATCAACATCATAATTCTCCTTCGATCCTTCTCGACACTTAAATAAAAAAAAATCGAAATTTACTATCTAGATCATGACACAATTTTAAAACAACCGACCCCTAGGAATATAGACGTCTGATCAATGCAGAATCGTTGATCTTTTAGTAGATTTTTACATCTTTAGTATTAGAAAATATTAGAAAACCTTTAGAATTTTGATCACGTATCTTGTAGAGGGGATTGATATTCAGCGTACGATTTTGAGAAACTACTCACCTTTTGGAGTACACAGCATTCAGGAAATATATCTTTTAAATATATATAGATATAATGATAATAATACAAAATTTACAATATAATGTTCACGGACTGTATTACAGAAGTTTGACTTATCAAATAAATAAACAGATATCTGCAACAAGTATATTTGATTAAAATAAATAGGCTATATATGTATAATATATTTATTGAAAAATTTAGAAAATATATATAGAAAAACTTTCCTCAACTAGGGGTTCCTCGCAAATTCGTATGGCCTTATTATGTTATGTTAAACATTTGGATCACTATTATGTTGAGTGTAAAACCTGAACTGTTCTAAAGAATGGTCTATAGCTTATATATAGGTTTTATTTCATTTTGGTTTTTATATTTCGTAATGGTTTTTGTAAGTATTGTAAATGGTTAATAATAATAATTATTAATAGTAATTTATTAATTAGAAAATTCGAAAATTTATAGTTATTATTAAAAATTTATTTATTATTTAATAAATTTTAAAATTAACAATTATTATTATCAAAATTATTTATATAGTTATTTAATACTTTTAATTAATAATGTTGTTTGTTTGAACCAAATACTTTCAAGTGCTTCTTAGCAACTAACAGCAGTGCTCTGTTTAAATAGATTCTAAATAAGACGTTTTAGAACTGAAAAATGTCTCGCGCAGCCGGAACTCTCATTACAACACACAATGCAACATTCATAGAACCACGATTTATGCCTGGGTAATATAATTTAAATTATTACGTATCTAATTAATAAAAATTTGAAATATATTAGTAACTAATAGTAATAGTCTAATTCAAAATATCAGTTTTTTGATAACCTTTTTATTTTAGCTTTGATCTGATGCAATGCCATGGATATAGGTAATATTGAACATTGTACATATTAGCCATTGAACGTATGTTTATGAAATAAATTAGTCATGTCTTTTCAGAACTTAGTTTTCAGAATAATATTCTGTCTCTGAAATATAATACTAAGTCTAATAGAATAATAATGTATTCAATTACAATTTTTTTACAAAAATTATCAATTTGAAGTACTTTTTAAAGTAAAATTGCATTGTAGTTTTGCTTTGTTCATAGACATAATGATTTATAATTATTTTTAGTAAATTAAATTTAATCACACTTTTACTTATACTGTATAGACTATAGTCTATAGACATAGTTTTTATAATTTACCATGGCATAAATCATATGAAGTGCTTAATTTTTCAGCACCAGAAAATTAAAAATTATATACTAATTTTCTGGCATCTGAAATTTAAAAATTAATATTAATCTAATGAATATTAATTTGCAATTAATTAAAAACAAATTATGAACTGGCATAGACATAGTAACTAATACAGCTAGGATGTTTATTTAAAAATGATGGTGTAAATGTAATGGAATAATATTAGTATATACAAAATACATCTCATTAGTATTATGAATATCACCGGAAAATTAAAAATTATACTAATTTTCCAGAAACTGAAATATTGCTTTAATATTACTTTAAAATTACAGATTACTTTAATTTAAAGTTTTGTTTTATGTTTGTTTAAGTTGAATGTTTTTAAATCTATTTAAATTTAAATATTTATATACAAATAATATATATATATATATATAAATTATAAAATATAAATATATTACTTTAAACATTACTTTAAAATTTCAGATGCCAGAAAATTAGTATAATTTTTAATTTTCTGGCACCGGAAAATTAAGCACTTTGTAAATCATATTATTTTCAAATTACAAAAGACTATAATTATTACTAAACTTATTATTATAACTAAACTCTTATTATGGCATAATAACATATAAACAGTCAATAATAACAACTTACTATTTACATGGCCAGTACCAACAGTGGAAGCAGGGGATGGCTACCCTCCCAATAATTATGGCTCTTGTTTGAAAAACCATTCATAATTTTGCTCTTTTAGGAAACACCCCTGGTATTTTTGCTCTTATTGGAAAAAAATTACAGAATATAACTTTGACCCCCCCCATCCTCAATTAAAATATGTTAGTACCAGATATGATTCATACTACTATATATTCACAGTAATTAAAATGAATAAATAATACAATACATTTAAATATATATATATGCATACATTTAAATATATATATATGCATACATTTAAATATATATATGCATATAAATATAAATAAATACATATACATAAAAACTATATATATCAAAAAATAATTTATTATATTTTATTAAATATTTCAAAAATAGTTATATATTTTATCCTTAATCTAAATTTCAAGATAACTCTTATGTATACTTTAAAGACCAATATCAAAAATATTACATTTTAATGTATGCCTCTTAACATTACATAATCACAATTCATAAGATGCAATATTATTTAAATATTTTAATTAATTTTATATAAACAATCAAAATTATGTTTGACATTATTTACATTTTACTTTAATAAAGATAAAAATGTTTTTATTTTAAGTAATGTAAAAAAAATTCTATTAATTATTTCTTTCTCTCTTAAAATCATGTATATTTAAAAATAAAATTAAAACAAGGAATAAATTTAATATAATAGGATATATATTATAGGTCCAAAAACTATAATGTTTCTATTTTACATAAAATCATGAATCTCAAAAATTCTACATTTATTAATAAATATTAAAAAATTAATATTTATATATGATTATTTATTTTAAAATATATATTTTTAAAGTATTATTATTTATATTTTATTTAATATCATATATTTGCTGAATATTGATTATATTATTATAAGGAATAAATTATATCATTTATATAAAATCATGCCTTTCCCATCATTTCACTTTTATTAATTAAAGTTTTTTTTTTTACTATTAATATATAAGTTATTGTTATAATTTTACTTTTAGTAAATTGAATTATTTTACATACACAATAATTTTACAATATTTATAAATTGTAATGACTTTATTAACATATAAGCAAAAATTCATTATTGACATGATTTAATATAGTATCTTACTAAAATTTTAAATTTGATACGTAGTGAAGACATTTTTATAAATTATAAAAGTTGTATATATTCCTATCCTTTATATGATTAGGAAAAATTATTTTTTTATCTTAAAATATACTCTATATTATAAAAAAAATATTCAGTAAGAACATTTGTTTTTAATTTTATTTTATGAGATTTATATTTTATGAATTTACAATAAAATATGTTTATAGCATGATTTAACTTTAAAAAATTAATTTGTGTATTATTATATTTATAATAATTTAAAATACATAATTATTAGTTACTTTAAATTATTTTACTTATAAAAATAATTAATTAATCTTTTGTTAATTAAAGTAATTTTTATAAAGTAATAACTAATGTTCATTACTTTTTATTTATTTAAATTGTCATCTTTATTCATCTTAAGTAATCCCTAAAATTTGATTAGGGAGACAACAATCTAAGTGTCTAATAAATATGAAACATTGGAACAAATTGACATATCATTTTGTGTGCAGAATGTAGACACACACTTTTTATATCATAGCTACAGAATTCAGACAGCAAATATAATTATCCAACATAATTGTGTTTGTCTGACAAGAGTGTTACTTAATGGGGGGAGGGGAAACTGACCCCCCCTGTCCCCTACTAATTAATGTGTATTAATTTGTAAAAATGTGAATTGCATAAAAAAAATATTTTAATAACATTAAATTTTAGTACTACTTTTCTTTGTAAATATATATGTACATTATATTATAGTTGTTATAAACTAATCATAAATCTAGATGAAAAATAGTCTTATAGGAAGTCATTTTTCTCCTAAACAAGTTATGATAATGACAATTAAAATAAAGTATTAATATTTTATTTCTATTACACATGGTAATAAATAATTTTAATAATGTACAGGTTGATTTTAGGATATTACCCTTTGCTTTGAATAATATAGCCTACTGTATAATAAGGCAGTATTTAAATAAATTTATAGTTATGTGGCAATTTAATTTACCTATGAATCCATATTTTACTATTATAATGCTGGAGCTATAAGCCAAAAGCTGAATATTAATAAAATATTTACATTATTATTGAAAGTAATGTCAAATGTTTTTTAACTAGTAACTAATTACAATTATTATTGTTGTTTACTAAATTGCTTTATAAATTTTAAGGTATGTATTTTTTATTAGAATAATTAATAATGATATAATTAATATTTCGAATTTTTCTAAATATATTGATATTTTCATCATGGGAACTTCCAGCTATATCAAATGGGTCAATTAGAAATATTACTTTAAAAAGGTCTATAAGTAAGCTAAACTATTTATTGCTATATTTAATAATATTTATGTTTATTATAGATATGGAAACATCTTATTTTAAGATAAGTGTTTTTAAAGCATACATTTATAACAGGCACCGCGAAGCCATTTCTGATTGGTAAATAAATAAAGCGGATTTAAATTTTATATATAATTGTATTCATTAACAAGAAGAACATAATGTCAGGGTCTACGCACAACAGGAATTACAGATGACGTATTGACACAATATAATAAATACTTAAAAAGTAAAACATGTGGTAAGAGAATGATTAAAAATCTATAACGTACAAAAATAAAAACGGAAAAGATACTATTAAATTTTCATGAACAAAACCGGCTTATCTAAAAGTATAAATGTCAAAAATCCAAATTTATTATCTTAAAGATTTCACAATTTACATAAAATGACTAGAGATCTTTGGCGCTTTTCATTCTGACTCACAAATTTGTGGGCAATGGAGTGGACACCAATAAGTTGGTCTTTGTGATACGATAAAATAGCAAGTGAATTGAACCACTCCTGGCTCATTATTGTGTGTAACCAGGTCTTTGACATAGTGCAAAAAAAGGATCTTTTTGCAGTAGCCGAAGTGGATAGATTTGCCAGCAGTAGACGACTAATGACAAGTACTTCTCTGATAAGTTGTTTTTCCGAATGAGGCACAGCTTTCAAACAAGTTATAATCTAAGAGAAACAGCTGGCTCCGGTATCTTTCATGATAATTTCAAAAATGGGTAATTGAGCCTGCATACATGTTTTCCATGAACTACAATTCCCTTGTGATGTCTTCAGACAGGATTGTTTTGATGAGAAGAGACTCCAAATGAGCGCTCATGCATTCCTGATTAACAAATAAAAAGGTTAATATAACAATTGTGAAATATAATAGTAGCCCCCCCTCCCCCCACCCCGAGCTCCGTGGTCCCTGTATAATCAAACACAGCAGACTCTTTAAAATAAAATTGGAGGATTGCTACCCCTATTCCTCCTTTATAACAAATTTCCACTTACCAAATTATATAATATATTTACAATGCATTTCATGATGGTCTTATTTTATTTTATATAATTATTATTTTCTTTCTAGTAATATAAAAAATAATTTAAGCCAGTAAAAAATATCAATATTTCAAAAAAGAAATCATTTTAATTAGATACGTGATACATATATTTATTAAAGTTTAAAACATTTAATATCATGAACATAGAGTGGACACATACTATGGACTGTATATCCATACACTGTATTCTCACTGCCTTCAATATACAACTCTTTAATGAATTTAATTAATTAATTCATTGTACTCATTTCTCTCCGTTCCAATACTCTTTGGTTACTACAGGGCTCATAGAAAGTGTATTCACCACTATTCTTGATAAATTAGTAATAAATGGATATGTTCCATTCAAATCCTCAACATCACCACAAAAAGAATTAAGTAGTTGACCTCCATTATATGTCACTAGTTTTATAGTTCTTACAGTATTGATTAAAAATGCCAGTGTTTATCTATATATATATTCAGATATAATTCTATTTAAATTCTCTACAGTATATAATATGTTATCCTTGTATATTTTTTAATAAAAAGTGAAAGTTGTATATTAAAATAAAATATTACGAAAATTAAAAATAATAGAATACAAAATTTTAATTTATTGATAGTAAACCATCCTCGAGCAGGTTCACGATTTTATGTTGGCAGAACATTGCAATTGCCCATTCGTATAATAATAATTCTGTATAATGATATAACGTCTTTGTAGCACCATCTTCCAATCAGAAAACAATCTGGAACTTTATTAAATTTTTTGACAAAGATTGGTTGCCATCCATTTTCTTACTAAAATCGAAATAAATCTCATTGACTTTTGTGTAGTTTACAAATGTGTGAAAACGGAATAGTCGATGGGGGTGACTAACTGTTTTTGTGAAAATTCTATTCGATTCGGAAACATCAATTTCTAATTCCGTGCTATTGATCAATTAGAAACGACGATATCTACTTATGATGACCATGTATGATTATGGTTTTTAGTGCTGAGCAGGGAGAGAGAGTTTTGGTTTCGTTGGCTTTGTTCTCTATTCCTCTGAATTTGGACCAATCTATGAACATAGTTAAGTATAGAATCACTAATTTATATGTTATCGCATTTTTGTATTGGTATGTGTTTGACCATTATCCACGAAACGTTTTATTATGTAAAGTAAGACTACTTATTTATGCTACCTACACTTCCAAAGGTGTAGTCATTATCGAATATAAAATATTTTCATTATATTTACCCTTGAAACATCTTCATCAACAAAACCACCATGTAGATATTGTTGCAGATGATTATTGTCAATATTCTAACATAGAAAACTAGAGTTATCACATCTTTCAAATATTCCGATCACAGATTCACAGATTCTTCTGTCATATAAATGAAAACTTTTGATTTAATTTGTTATAAAGATGACCATCTAAAACAAGTTTTCCAATTGTTCATTATTTACCTGCCATATTCTAATTTTGCAATTGAGACGAATTAATTCGACAGATATATTATGTTATTAGTTGAATACTGTTATACATTACATTTATGAAGAACTTATTAAGCTTACTTTTTATCGGTTGCAATAAAAGGGAATATTAAATATATAGACATGTAGCTAAACTACTGTTTTTCATTGACTGATTTTTAAATGAGACAGACTCCATTCCTTTAATTTAGAAATACATAATTTTCTTTCAATATATGTTTTTTTTTCAAAGCAATGATATTACATATAGAGTGCGCGGTATTGGGGCTGCGTATCACTACAGTAGCTCAGTCATTTGGATCTCAAAAAAATCATAGTATATTTCAGCTTCGTGAAGCTCTACCAAGCATGATTCTAACTTGAAAAGTATTGTGCAGTACTGGATAGATCGTGTTGGTTGGTGTCTTTGCATAACAATGAAGACATAGTGAGTGCTCATGATGGTGTTTTATGTTATTTATGCTATTTTGTTAGCCCTAAGGAATCATTCGATTGATGTTGGTTTAACAATTAAGAATTTTTTTAATAGTGATGATCATTTTTTCATATTGATATTGACGAATATCGAGTTGTTTTCGTGGGCCTTTCCCTTAATGTGTTCAAATTCAGTTTTTCTCCGGCGTTTAATTTTCTGTATCATATTGTATCAGGTGTGTCATGTTGCTATCATTTTCATAATTCGATAACGCATATCCGCTGATGAACCAGAAGGCCATTATTGGTACCATTAAATTCACTGGTCAGGGTTCATACTTGTACGTTTAGCTAGACATTAAAAATGCTGCATTCTCTCCACTGCACACAGCTATCGGGGCCACTGTCCCGGCACCAAGTTCGACTACGGCGAGACCTACGGGGCCCAGACCGCCAAGTACTTCCAGGACCACCGGTCGAGTGTGCTCAGCTCGAGCAAGACCCCCTACGGCCAGGGGGGCCAGTTCCCCACCTTCTACTCGCACAACCCCGAGACGGTCATCGGCAATCGGTCGCGAGGTCGGGACCGCTTCCTGGACCGGTCGCACTACGAGCTGTTCAATCAGAACTTCGACCGAACTCAGGAGCTCAAGCGGTTTGATCAGGTGGGTGATGTCACGTTGTGACCTTAGTAGCATCAAGGTCGTGGTGGGAGGGGGTATATTTACCTATTTAAAGTAGATGACAAAACAAACAAATAACATATATAAAATTGTCTTTCAAATAAAATTACACCATAATACACAGAACATATTCAAAAATATTTAACTATATATATTCTAAATCTTGGTGGATAAACTTGATACCCCATTCCGCCTAATTTAGACTTCCAAAGACGTTTTGGTGGTGCTGTCGTATTAATTCGTAGCATCATGCTTGGACCGGCTTTATTTACGTGTGGCTTGAGAGTGAGCAATTAGCATTCCTATGATGTTAGTTGAGCTGAGGCAAACTGAATTGGTTTTTATTATCTCACTTTTAACCGTGCTTTTATTTTTAAAATATCTTTGTCTCCGGAATCGTAGTTTCAGAACTGTGTTTTTTACAGAAAAATGTATTCTTTCGAATAATACATTTTTTATATAGTTTTTGAGAAAGTTATATATATTTTTTAAATAATTGTGGGTCAGTGAATTTAGTTAATAAGTAATAATTCTAGGCATAATAGGGCTTCTAATTGCATCCCAAATTACATCTAGTAACATCTAAAACATCTCTTTAACCCTTCGTCCTTGGAGGGGGTACACTATTTTTTTCTCTCAAATAAAAGCAGTTTTTGATTGAACTATATAACGTATAACGGGATTTTTTACTCACTGGCTAAACTACTTTTTGTCTAACTAAAAAATATAATAAATAGAATATAGAAGATTTAAACATAAGATAGAAAGTTGTGTTATTATTGAACTATTTTATCCCTTGGGTTTTATATTTGCCGATGATATAAGGAGCTAAAACTTGCAACATTAATAGAAGTAGAAAAAATGTATCGTAAAAATATATATTTAGCTTGAATAATAAAATACATCATTAAACTAATCAGTCATTTTTACAAAAATACTCAAATGGCATTTCTATTATACATGTAGCTTATTTAGACAAGTAGTATAACAATATAAATCTACGTAATTATTATAGATCCTCTGATCAGAATCAAGTCAATTAATTGCATTGATTAAAAGTTCAGATTAATCGGCCGGATGATATGAATTTGTTTTTCCAGTGGGGTAAAATACCGCCTCCCCCCCCTATCCACGGAGTAAACCTAATAAAGTATGTCCACAGACGAAGAGTTAAGACATCTCGATAGTATATTGACATATATAATATGTACCTGTACCTGCTGCCCCCTGACTTGCAGCTCGGCCAAAGTCACCGCGAGTTTTACAAGGACAAAACTGGAGAGCTCAAGCCAGTGGGCACCTTCCAGGTTCCCGTCAACAATGAGGAGATGATCCGGGAAAGTTCCCCCTCTAAATGTTTGTGCGTGGCATAGCCTAGCCGGACATCATCCACGGACGTGGGCTTTTAGGCTTGGTGTCGTTTGCTGTCATGGACCTGAAGCCTCATACAGATGGAATTAACTTGTATTTTCCTTTCTGTTGTTTATATTATTTCTGGTATTTATTATTTTTTGTGTTTATATATTGATATGTGTGTTTTATGCACTTATATAGATCTATGCCTATACGTCCTGCAAAAAAATGTCGTTTTTCCGAAAATAAGAATATAGATAATTCTATGGCTCCTAAGTAAAACTATAAACATGCTTTTAATATCGATTTTGATTGGACGGTGTGTGGTCAGTAAAATGACATAGATAGATTCAATTTCAAATTCAATTTCAAGATTCAAAAATCAAGATTTATAAATTAACCAGTGTAGTATTTTAT
>JAUZND010000252.1:0-14281 GCA_034780555.1 Coelogynopora nodosa | reverse complement strand
TGGTAACCTTAAGTCGAAAGACGGTGGTTTTAAACATTATTCTTGTTTTTGTCCGAAGAATATTTAATTTCACTTTATTATAATTATCTATCTTTACGTGTCTTTATTATTTCATACTGTCTGTATTTCACACTGTCTGAATATTTCTAAGCTATTATTAATCGAAAAATAAACTGCTACTTTCAATTTAAACACATTATTTGCTTCCCTTATTACTAAATATTTATATTTATGTGAACATATATTAATAAATGTATATATGTATACTTTCATATATATTAAAATTACAATTAATTTCACTAAAATCTGAAAAATATTTCGAAGCTCTGAATTCTTCTGATGTATTTAAATTTTGTTTTAAACATTTTCAATGTTACAAGTAGATATATATATACGTGTCACTCAGTAAGAATATATTATTCACATTTAAATGTAAAAAACAAAACTTCTACATTGCTTTTGTTGGTTAGTTGCGCAAGCTTCACTTTTCTAGCATTTCAATTTATAAAACCAATATACAATTGCTTACGATCTCGCGGTAACATGTCAGGTCAAAAGAAATATTAAACGAGGCAAGGGCGAAATTGCAACATTTTGCTAACATAAACAATCCCTCTGGAACTCAATCCCTCAGTGTCGACGGCAGCCTGTCTCTCTGGGAGTGGTTTGGAGGTTGTGTGCATGCTCAAAACTGTAATCTGGAAGATTATGCGTGTCGAATGCACAGAGTATATATAGGCTACATGCGGATGCAGAACGAATATATATAAATGTAAATTTCATAATTTCTAAAGACCAAATATATACCATATTTCCGGAGCGTTATATTGTTGTACTAACTCGATCGGAAAAAAGAAAATATATTAAGTTTTGTCTATCCATTTTGACTTGCTCTAAATTTTATTGAGTTTTTCTGCGATATTTATATTTCAAATGGAAGAAAACTCTTTATCTAGTAATCCAGAAACAAAAACTGAATTACCATTTCCAGGTATCTGTTGCATCATACTTATGTAATTATTTAAATTAGTTTAAAGCTTGCAAATTGTATACAATAAAATATAAAATAATTATAATTTTAAGTAATCTAGAATAATTGTTTTAAATCTATTTTTTATTTTTATATAATCTGCATGAGTAAACTTTAAGAGAACACCTATACATAATTACATTATAAATATAAATATAAAAATAAACACTACACTAGTATAAATCTACAAAACAACATTTTAACATAATTAATTTAACTCATATTATACAGCACACATATTGTATATATACATAAAAAAACAAATGTTAAATATAAATATGTACAAATAGCCTAATATATATATAAACATTCTTTTATTTAATTTATCTATATTATGTGTAAAATATTTATCTAATAGGTATATAGCGCTAAATTGCAATTATTAACTTATATCCATTATTACGACGAGAACATTGTTTAAACTTGTCAATTCATTTATAATCGTAGAAAATTACCTAATTCCTAAATAATTTGGTTGACACATTTTTAAATGCGCGCTTTTGAGAACAAATTTTTGCGACAAAAAATGCATCTTTAATGTGTTTTGTAAGTTCAAATTGAAAATTAATCTATCATTAGCATATTTTTAGATTTAATTTTGCCAACCTGATCTGATTCAATCATAAAACAAGGAATTGGATTTTTTATTTATAAAGCATATATTTTGACCACTTTAAAATATACGATTAGTTATATTACCTTAATGCATTCACTTTGTTTATATGCCTATTTTAATAGTAAATCTTATATCGATGGTTTAATATTGACAGGCTATGAATTGCCATGGCGACACTACTTTCAAAAACATCTGCGAACATCAGAACCTCAACTTGATTGGACTCTTCTTGTTGCCAACAATGCCTCATCATTGAAGACATCGCTGAGCGCAGTTATACCCCATTGTGTTCCGGCCAGTAATTCTGATCAGCTTCGACCAGTAAGAGATAAGATCGATTATATATCATATATAATTGATCAATTAATGGGTCGTGAAATACATAACACACTTTAGGACAATGTACTTATATATAGATTTACTATATATAGGTAATGGATATTATGATGTACTACCCATCATTAACATTCATATATGTAATTCATGTAATCATGCACGATTTAAAAAAGATTTGGCATGTCAATGATGTTCACTGTCCAATATTTTGACAAATATTTACAATCATACAATATTCACCAAATTTAAAATACTTTACATATATGCTATACAAAAGCCATGTCAAAGCAATTTAAAGTCTTTCATGATAAGACCATACAACAACCATCAAAACCATTATAATGCAAAATTTCAAAATAAAATAAAGTCAAGTTAATAATAATACCATTCCAAGAACCATATTATTAAAACGATGCTGAGGCCATATGCCAAAAATGTGCAAAGACCATGTTAAAACGAGGCCAATACAAAGTCAAAATCATAAAAGGACCATTCCAAGAGCACACACCAAGAACATGTCATTACCATACCAAGACTACAATAATATGATTATGCACACAGTGGCAATGTTACAATCATTTCAATACTATATCGAGTACTTGCCATTGGTAATGCCTTACCCGATCAGTTCATGACCTTGGCATAAAGATTTTGTCAATAAAGCAATACTGATAATATTGTCAATTGTCGGACTCTGATCCCTGACTGACTCATAGTTTTTCATTGGATTCATTGGTATCGGCACTTTTGATTGTTTAACAATTAGTCTCATAATAGGCTAAGTTCCTTCTACATACTGTCTCTAAGTACACTCTATATGGTCACAACATGATCCCTCCCTCCACATCTCACCAGTGGCCGGATGGTGGACACGCCCGATGCGGCCGACTCTGCGGTCTGCAGGACTCCCGCTGCCCCAAACCGCGACCGCACCACTGCGCTGTGTGCCGGCGACAGTTCGCCAGATCGGACATGCTCGCCAGACATGTTCGCCTGCACAGTGGACAGCGACCCTACGGCTGCTCGCGGTGTGCACTTCGATTCTCGCGCTCCGATCATCTCAACACCCACGTTAGGGTGGCGCATGGTGGTTCTTTGTAAGATAAATATATTAGCGGATAGCCCTCTTTTCTTCAAAAAGCACGTATTTCGAGTATTGATAAGCGTTAAGAGACCCTAAAAAACACGAAATACTTGTCTACAGAAACTTAGGAATAACGCCTATACAAAGACTAACAAAAAGTAATTAAGGTTACATCATCGTTTTTATATTACCAACTGCAACATTTACTTTTAAAATAAAAAATAAGAAATCCAGATTTTTGATTTATTTAAACTTTTAAATACTAGGTATAGTTATTTGAATCTTTCAATGATGTATTTTTAAAAATATTATTCAGGTATTTAACTTTTATACTACATATTGTTATAATAAAAAAATTGTGAACTAATTCATACAAAAATGTCTCATTATATGTTATAGATTCTCACAACTCAGTACTTCAAAAGTCAAGCACAGTCATTCTTTGATCGGTCACAATAAGGAAATATCACGTTTGGTGGATTGAAAACAAAGCGCAACAGTTTTACCACATTTCATTATCAATATCATTTCAAGTATCCTTCAATCACTAGAACTTAGAGTTAAACGATGTTCTCTGGTGTCTTCTGCAAATATTTTGCAATATTACCTTTATAAGATTAACTTATTTGTCCTATTCGAACAATGATAAAATCAGATTATTTAATGAATCAATGAATACATATAACTTAATAAATCAATAAATATAAATATAACTTTAAGCTAGATTTTATGTTGAAGTGATGTGCATTGTTTATATGATTCTAAACTATAATAAATATACCAATTCGAATGTTATTAAAAGTTGCATAATAAACTATTATAATATATTATACGTTGCATCTTATTATTAATATAATAGAATTATTTGAATGCAATCTGTAGCTATTCTTTTTTAAGTTCTTCATTGATGTTTTTCAAAGTTATTTGATACCTCGACTTATATTATGACTATAAACTGACATCACATTATTTTAAATACATATTATATTCAATTTAAAATCATTTGATAATCCATTTATATTTATTCATTATTCACTGATAATTGTCACTGTGCGAATCGTATGGTACATTAGTTATTCTCCAGTTCAAGGACGATTTTATTAAGTCGTTGAAATTAGCTGCAGCTTGTTTTATTGTTGCTATTTAAAAACTATGTGCCATGTATTGCTAATACTGCAATGCCACTTTAAATTTTAATATACACCATTTTAATTAATTGAGTAATAAAAATAACTTTTATTTTAGTGGATAATTGCTAACAGGGTAAATATTCTTCCAGAATACTTGTGTTTACATGATTATAATGTTCATAAATGTCTTGTGTTTTTATTTTAGAATATATTATCTAATAAATATTTAATTATTTTTTATTTTTTACGCATTCTTTTTTCATGATTTCCTCAAAAATCGTTTTCAGATTACCGAATGAGTAGTGTCGGTTTTTACAACTGATTATAATATTATACCTATATAACTGATTATATAAATAAGTTTATATGGGTTAATTTGGAGGCTCCTGAGTTAAAATGAGGTGGAAATAATCCAATAAAAATATGTGTCCGCAGATCGAATGCATTTTTCCACTTCTGCGGCTAATCAGAAAACGAAAGGTTAAAAGTAGTTTTAGAAGATGTGAAATTTTTTCCTATTTGAAGGGTGTACAATTAGTGGGTCATTAAATAAGTAATCCCTTTAGTAGCAAACATAATAGACTAATGCAAATATCGAAGAATTCAATATTTTATTTAACACATTTCAATTTAAAATTCAATGCTTATTTTTCTTACAAATGAAATGCGTATAATTATATACGTATAATTCTCCATACCGCTAGTAGAACCTACGTGTAAAAATAATAACATTTTGATATTATAAAAATATTGTCACTATTAACATATTAGATGTTTCGCTTATAATAGTATCTTGCTTTATTTATTGATTATTTTGTTAACTTTCTTGATTTTTATTTTTTATTGATTTGGATTTTATAATTGTTTTTGATAATGTGCTTTATATTTTTATTTCATTTAATTAAATTATGCTTATGCAAAAGTTAATTACAATAATAATGGTATGGGAACATATTCAAAACGATAGCGCTAATTTGACTTTTCTAACAATTATTTGCTTATGTGTTGTTATATTTTTTGTAAATATGTGTTTATGATTTGGCTTATAATTTGTATTGATTTCTTGAATTATTATAAATATTTATAAAAAAATAAAATATGAAAATTGGATTTAATTAATATATGTTGTTGACATTTAAAGTGGTAATTTTACTAAATTTATAATAAGTATTTAAAAAAAAAGAAATTATCTTTAAAGATATATATACATACATTTGTAGGCCTATATATATATATATATATGTATTCTTATATAACGCCATTAATTTAAACAGTCCTTTTAATTTGAAAATATGATTTTTCATGGATGTGGGACAAACCTATCTGGGTCAAGAACTATTTATTAATAAGTACAATACATTATTATTTGTTTGACAAAATACAAGTCATAAAATATGAATGGCTTATACTGTACTGTATATGGGTACGCTACGTAACTTGATAATATAAATGTACATTGTATAATTTCCTGACTATCTGCAAAAGCGATATAATTATTTAGAAAATTATTTTTTTATTTATCGATATCATTACTTCACTAATAATTTTTTATCTGTATATAATGGCGTAAATATCATTAAAAATAAAACAATCTGTCACCTATATATAGATAGTTGTATACACGTACATGTATACGATCACTTGAATACTTATGCTTTGCTTAATGTTGTCTGTAAGAGTAAATTAAATATTTTTAATTATTTATAATTCTTATGAAAATAAATTAAAACAATCTTGGGTGCAAGATGTTTACAAATACAAATAATAAAATACTATGATTAAGATATCTTTAATCAAAATATACCTTGTAATAAGATAATATTGTCATATTCTAACTAATCATTTATATTGCTAAGAAGATCCATTATACATTGTGTATAAAATAAATAATGTAATATAATTAATTTTAAATTATATAAAAATACAATTATAATTATAGTCAATTTAATTTAAAATTAATTTTAATTAAATATTAAGGCTGGTGACAATTTTTGTATTCTACAGGTGATTACCTTATAGCTATTTAACCACGGTATTTAGCAATATAACCCAAAGTGCATATATACTAATTATAACACTATTTTTTTTAATAATCGTAGAAAACTTTGACGCCAATTGTTTCTGGCACCACAACGTCTTAATTGTATTAGTATTTCATTGAATGTGTAGATAATTATAAATTTTAATAAATAATAAGTTTAAGTTTTATTTTTCACAGTTTACATTTTAAGATAATGTTGAACAGACTTTTGATTTATTGAATTAATTTATTAAACTTTGCGTTCATGTTTTTGTACGTTCTAGTTTCCTAAATTTCTCAAAAGTGATTTCGTTTTGTTTCTATCAACTATTTTAATGCACTACCTCAAATAGCGGAATTTTAAAATCCATAGAAATAGTAGTCGGTCGGTATGCCTGGTCTTATATCTGTCGATGATTTTTTATCATTAACTCATAATGATATTAATTCACCAGTTTCTTCTGATTTTGCAAAAAATATTGGTGATTTGCGATATACAATACACGATTTAGAAGAGGTGAGTTTTTACACATATTTGTATTATTTATTTTTTGTATTTAAAAAAATATTATTTTCCAATATTCTTAATATTGTGATAATGGTTCTATATGACAATTTCATTTCATTGAGTCTTTCATTATGAACCATTCAATATAATAAATTGAACCATTCATATAGCAATTAAATCAATAATTTCTCAGGGCACTATTGAAGATGTTATATTATATATCTGCCTAGTCCTAGACAGAAAAATAACTTCTAGGCTATGTTATGTATCTGCCTAGTCAGATTTTTTTCTTTCTAGTTTATATATATACATAATAGGTAATATAAATATGAAAATACTGTTATATATATTATTATTGTAAGTTATACCTAATATGGATAAAATACTATGTTGTTTTTATAAGCTAAATATTTTAGGCAGACATTTAGGCAAATATTTTTTTTCTTAGTTATATGCTTGCTTTTTAACTCATAAAAATAACATAGTATTTTTTTCATTAGGTATTACTTACAATAATAATATTATATATATAACCTAGGCGGACACATTGCCTAGAAATTATTTTTCCATCTAGGTGGAGATATAACATCTTTGTATTTTTTACTATGTAATGTAGTTTATTTTATAATAATCTCTAGTCTATCCTATCATTTCCCATCCTATTGCAATGTAATATAGTGTAATGCTCATAATGTTTTTTTGACATTATTAATAAAATAAATATTTTTTAAATGCCCTTTTCTTTAAAGTGGGCCTTGATAATTGTTTAAAACTAGGTATATAGGCCTGTTATTAATAATGTCAATGACATTATTTATATGTAATTAATATACATAACATTTAATATAATTAATTTAAGAATTTTTATAAAATTGATTATTTTTATATTATATTCATATTAACATATAAAATCTTTTATATTACTATAAAAAATATAAAATTATTTACAATAATATAAATTAATTAATTTAATAAAATGTTGGGCACTGATTTAGTATAAATCTGCAAAAAATAGAACATTAAATAAAAATATATAATCATTCTAAAATTTAATTCTAGACATAAAAAATCAATAAATAATATATTTAAATATATTATTAGTTACCATGTTAATAATTTATTGCTTTATAAAATATTTATGTACTTTACATATTTATTTAATAAAGTTATATTTTAATATAATATATAATAAATTCTTTATAAACAAAATTTAAAATATGAAATTATTATATAAATATATTAAATAAATATGTAAATACATAACTAAATTATTAATATAATTACTAATAATGTATAAAAATATTTATAAAATAGAATATAAAATAAAAATTTCATTAAATAATTTTATTTATCCAGAAAATTAAATTTGTTTATGCTAAAATATATTTGTAATATTTGTAAACTACAATATAAATTATATAAACATTTATCATTTATTTACTGCATAAATTTAATATTTATTTTACTTTATATTATTTATTAATTAACTCTGAAAAATATACATTTTGGCTTAATAAATATATTCCAAATATGTATTTTTTATAATATACTCTAGCAATATATATATTATAATTCTGATCTAAGATAAATTTAATATTTGATTAGGTCCAAAGTCCTTCACCATTGTTTAGTCACACATTATTTCGATTTTTAAAATCACATATAGTTTATTATATAAGTTCTTCTTTATGATCTGGTCTGTACCCAGTTATTTTTCTGCCTTTTGGATTTGACAGGCTGTCTAAAATGACCTGCCATTTTATTGCTCCAGCCCTGTTTTATGTAGATTATAAGCTATGCTTGGATTATAAACATTTTTAAATTAATATTTATGGTTTGATGATAATACACTCCCTTTGTTTAAACTTTCTGGAGTTTATTTATGAATGTGGTTTTTGCTCTAAACTACCTCAATATATTATTATAAAATATTGTTTCTTATTTGAAAGTCACTTTAATAATTTTTGGTCCTTTTTATATCTATTTGTTTTGTGGCTTTATTGAGGAATGGAATAACATATCATAATTTATTATTATATAATATATTAATAATAAAACTTCAAAATAATAATTTTATTATTAATAAGTACATATTATTTTAATATTTACTATTACTTGTAAATAATATTAGTAAATAATCTACTCATGAATTATATTATTTACATTAGTATTATTTTTAATTTAAATAATTTATATCTGATATGAATTTAGTTGTATTTATTTTATAAATTTTTAGTTACATACAATATATTACAGTACTTGATTGATTCTAAAATATTAATTTGGCCAATAATTTTAAATAATTAGTCTTAATTAAGTCATTCATATTAT
Organism: Coelogynopora nodosa; assembly: GCA_034780555.1. NCBI lineage: Eukaryota > Metazoa > Platyhelminthes > Proseriata > Coelogynoporidae > Coelogynopora > Coelogynopora nodosa. The sequence continues at coordinate 5,226 of JAUZND010000252.1, read as the reverse complement.
AAGATTAAATATAAATAAATATTATTTTATCCTATAATTTAGCATTATTTTTTAGTTTTGATTCACATTTTCATGTAAATTTTTTGCTTTTTATGCCTTACATAGAAGATTACCTTTATATGATAATTAAAAATTGTGGAATTGTACCTCATTACTTAGCTATTAATGAATAATTTTTATCTGTTCTAAAATATTTAAAAAAATGTTGTTTTAAGAAAATATATAGTAATATATTTGTATTTTTTATATTACACACATAAAAATGAAAAAAACATATACGAACATGCAAATCAAGGCTAAATGATATTACCAATTCAGTGCCAATTTACATAATTATAATAACATGTAATATTTATATAAAATGTATAATATTTATTGAATTGTGTGATATTGATGAATTCATAAAACAAATTTTGGCCAGATAAAAGTAAAAATATAATATATCTATGTTTATTGCAATATAATAATCAATTAATTGTAATAAAAAATATAATATTGTATATAACAATTACAATAAAAAATAAATTATTTATTGAAATTATTATATAAAATATAGCCTTCAAACATTAATTTTGTATTTTAGTAAATATAATTTTTAAGTGATAATTTAAAAATAGATGCATATACATGTTTATAGGTCCGTCTATTATAATTTTCTAAATAATTTATGTATAATATATATTATGATATTTATTTATATATTTAATATTTTATTGTGGATTACAATTGTTTAATTTATGTATTATTTGTTAATTATATATTATTGTTTATGAAGCATTTGTTTGACTGATAATTATTGTTGATATGAATTAATTGATATTGTAAAGTTTATTTAAATAAAAATTACCATTAACTTCGTCCAATATATTGATAGCATAATTTAGTTTAGATGTGCATGTTCAAATAAATTTTTTTTTTACATATGTGTAATAATTTGAAATTCTTGGAATCGTTATATATTTATTTATCAAAAATATAATTCATAGTTAATTGCAGTCACGAATTTAAAATAGTTTCACATACTTGAAATATGAGTCCATAAACTTATAATGCTTTTATTATTTTTAAATTGTTCAAGGAAGTTATCCGAAATATATAATTGAAGTTTAAACTATCGGACTTATTTATTTTTCATTATTTATAATTATACATATATAAGTACTGTATGAAATTTTTTCACTTTAATAGGTTATTATTCAAGTTATATACACTTTATTTTCTTACTTTTTAAAAATATTTATTGTCTTAAAAAAGTACCTAACATACTCACCTCTATGAAGAGTGAATTACTGTTAATACCATATTTCACAATTATTTTGACACGCATACAGAATACGTTAGTCAGAATACAATATTTCAAGATCGGCTCATTGATAACTTATAATACAGGCATTTATACTTTCATTATAGTGTCATAGTATATTAATTCAGAAGTCGATTATATATTTGATAATGGTTGCTAAAGATTTCAATATCCACAATATTACAATCACCGAATCAAGGTGAATCCGAAATTATTGTAAATCGATAAACATGTTTATTGTAAAATAAAACGGCAGAAATTGGTTGACGGGTTATTAAAAAGTGCTCGAAATGTATTTATTTAATTAAATATTTTAAAACGTTTGCTCCTTTAAATGTTACTTGCAGCATACAGAACATGACAGAGTTACTCTGGTAAAGACCAGGAAAACCCTAAAAGCGGTCAACAAGTCCGGAGTTGGTGAGTGCTTTTTGTCTATTTCTATGTTTCATTAATTTTCAAATATATTTCCGTATATTTAATTTTATTAATTGTTCTCACATATTTATGTCGGTTTCATCAGTTGTAATAAAAAAATTATACCACCGTTGCTAGTGAATGTCCTAAGCTTGAATGCGTCAATTTTAAAATGTAATAAACATATTTTTTGGTGATTCAAGTTTGCGTAGGTGTGTTCGTTTTTATTTTAATAAAGATACTCATTAAATTAGTCAATGAGATGTAGCGTGCCATAAAAATAACAACAAATTCTGCTTGATCATTCAATTAAATCTTTTCGTCATCAAGTCGACGAGGAAAAAGCCTCGTAACAAAATATCAGATTTTTTTAGCTTAGGCATCGTTTCATTTTGTATATTATTATTAATGATGCTGCTGTAAACACAACATAAATAATAAATTGCACGTGTTGTAAGCCGAAGTAAGAGCATTGCAAAGGTATTAAATATATAATAAATGTCCTCTAGCAATACATATATATTACTTGTTGTTACATAATTGTCAATACTAACAATTTTATCCAGTTTACTAAACATTAATTAAGATTAATATATGCTTTATCGTTAGAGTGGACGTGTAACTTATTAATTGACAATATTTGTATCGATTTAGTTAGCTTATTTGATTAAAATCAGGTCTTGTTTTTGACAATTATTCTCCTGAAGGGCGCTAATAATAATGGCCACAGACACTGAAGATAACAGTTAAAATATAAAAAAATTCATTTCATTGTAATAATTTATATTATTTTAAATTATGTGGAAAATTAGTCGTATTTTGTCATTTTTAAAAGAAGAATTTTATTTTATGTTGGATGTATTTCTATAAATTTGTCAGCTGAAATATAAAACAATATAGTATTTTAAAAATGAGAAAATTAAAACTCTTCTGTCGTAAGTACTAAAACATTTAATTGCCAGTGAATCTATACAACTACTAATACATTTAAGAAATAGGATATCTTGCAATGTTGAACGGTAAATATCAATACTACTTATTCTTTTGTTTAGTTTTTTTGTCACACGAACAATGTGTTCCATTGTTAGCACTAATTTTCTGTGTGACGGTCGATGCCTTATGGCAGCAAAATCTATATTCTTATTGATTAATTATTCTCTTATGCTTCCGCGGCAACCCTTTGAAGGAAGTTTAATTTTGAGAAGTCATACGCTGTTTTTAATTATATTATCGATATTTTAATTTAATTTTGTAATAATATGCATACAATGCACTTGTATTCACTCACGTCCTGTAAATGTAATGGTGTTTGTTCTAATTCCAGCTCACGCTCAGAATGAGCTGATGTTCTGTGAGAACCTGGAGCGCATGGGATCGACCGCTGTTGAGGCCACTTCACAGGAGGACATTGAAATCGCGACGGGTCTCTGCCAGTTCGGTGTCGTTATCAAGGAGCTGTCGCTCAAGTTCCGGCAGATGGTAAACAACACGCTTAATTCCATCGGTATTGACCTTATAGAAGCACCAGGGGGGGGGCTTCAATTGACCCCACCAGTGCTTGATCGTTTACCTCCAAAATTGTTCTTAACATTTCAGTACCTACATATACCAAATTCTTAATACGCTTTCGACTCCATATATTTTCGTAGGATATAATTCATCACTTACATCATAATTCATTGAATTCTTTTTGTTAACTTGTTTTCTTAGATACTGTTTATTTTGTCACAAATTTAATGCATAATAGCAGGTGTGATATCACTGTTATACTAAATAGACGGTTAATTCAGCATCTGATGAGATAACAAACGAAACCGTAATGTACAATTATTATTGATGGAGCTTTTTCGACTGCATTTGTTAAATGTTGGTGGGACAGAAAGAAGTACATTTCCCTGTCCCTTTTGGTGAGTTGCCGATGCTGTGGAGTCATAAATGTAACACCTTAGACTCGTGCATATATATATATATATAGACTCGTAATGTTTAAATCTATATATTGGTTATCTAATGGACACATTATTGAGAACAGCAATACATATTTGTTTTACTGATGCCAACCAGGAAAATATAGGTTCTTCGTGCAGTTGGCCTGGGTATATTTCATAGTAGATATGGATATAGATTAGCGTATATTGTTCGATCAAATAACCGGATTCGATTGAAACTGTCGTGATACGTTCTGGTTTTCTGACCAAGGGCTATCTTGTATTATAAACGAAGACTACTCTCTGATATCTGTAAACGGGTAGAAGAGAACATACATTATTTCAACAATTTATCGAACATTTTTACATTCAATAAGTAATGGACGCTTCACATCGTATCCTATAAACACTGTCTTATGTCATAATACTATAATGAAGCTAATTGTTTAAAGTCGTTTAAAATAACATTACCTAGACCTGGCGCTGTATGTTTACTATATAGTGTTGGCTTAGTGCTATACATCTGGCTGTATGCCGAAGCCAGAGTTTTACGTGATTTTGTCTTCCTTCTTCAAGATTTGCTTCCTCCGTGATTGACTTGTTATTAGTTTGTTGTGTGTTAACTGACGCTTGTGGTCTTATCCTGCACATCGACCCTCCCCCCCCCCCGAACAACCATGCAGCACCGCCGCCGGTCATGTGTTTTCGCTTCGTTAATCACACCAGGATCGGATCAATACCAAACATGCTGAGTCGTCTGTTTTTTGTAGTCTCGTTCAATCGGAAGATATGCTTCACTGTTCAGTTTTTACTATGCAGAAATATCGATTGGTTATTTATTGTCTTTTAACAACGGCGCTGTATCTATACAATTGTTTTTAGTATATAGATGTGTGTCAATTGAAGTGTTGTGAATTTCTGCATGTTTGTGTTGTTTTTATGACTTGACGAAATTATTTCGATGGCGGAGTTGATACTTATTAGGATATTGTAAATAAAAATGAGTTAAAGTTAAATAAATGCGGTTCATATTTTCTCAGAAAATGTTCTCAATCCATTTTATTGAATTTTCTTTCCAATGTTCATGTGCGTGTAGCTAAAATGATACAATCTTATTATTTCAATTGAAGTTTATTCAATATACATTCAATATACAGGTTCTACCTGGATTGTACGAACACTGTGTATGACATTGACCTAATCAGTCGTTGTGAGTCTATATTTTGTTTCATCATCAACACTAACATTTTTTGGTCATTTTGTTTTTAATTGTTAATAAATTATTGATTAATTATATATATGTTTTTATCATGAAATCGACGTAATATTTTTCAGTTAACGATAAAGTATATACACTCAATTTAATTATACAGATTTGAAATAAATTGATACATATTGATTAGGAGAAAATCGATATATAAAAATAAGTCACTGAATCAAAAACTTGAATGAGGATAGAGTTCTGTCTGTCGAATCTATCGACTTTCAGATGATACCCTCTTAGATGTATATGATAATTAACTGATTTTAGGAATTCCATGCTTAGAAAGTACGAGGATGCGAAGCATCCGAGTACTT
>JAUZND010000251.1:0-14281 GCA_034780555.1 Coelogynopora nodosa | reverse complement strand
TTTCACCAGACTATTGTGACCGACTCTGTACATCTATGCCACATAGGATTAGAGCAATACTTAATAATAAAGGTTTGCATACAAAGTATTAATCGATTGTAACCAATATTTGTGTTTTTTAACAGTAATATTTATTTGTTACTTCATTATACATTTTTTTGGACTAAACTTGTTTTTTCCTAGGGTGATGCATCCATTAAGGCCATGACTACAAGTTGTGGTATTTTCAATCAATTGTAAATTAATATAAGTAAAATAGAAAAACAAAGCCTTGCTACTTAGTTATTACAATAAAACGTAATATTTCGTTGTAAAACAACCTCTTCAGACGAAGTAAGAATACAGTATACACTATACGTATTAAACATAGTTATTTAGCTATTTATATATATATATATATTTACTTATAAGTAATTTGTGGTATAATTGTGAATATTAATATAATGTTCCTAGATGTTCCAATTATGTTCAGATATGTTATAATAATATTTCAATATGTTCCAATAATGTTCCAATATGTCTGAATTTGTCAAACTCATCTGTTTAACTATTTGATTAAATCAGATAATCTTTGTGAAACAATGATTATTTTACTATGAATGAACACATGACAAACAAAACTGTAAAACGACTTAGACAATTGACGATAAATACAAATGACCCATTAACATGTTTTATTATTTACATTAATTAAAAGTTAATCAAAAATCGAATCAACAATTTGTTGTTCAAAATATTCACAATGTTTATATTCATAACTTGAATAATAATTAAATCTACTCACATCGTTTCTCTGATTTCTGAATATTGCCGAAGATACTCCCATTTCCTGAGTGCTCTATTTGAATACGAAAATAGGTCATTTTGTTTGTCAGTAAACCGGACCAACTAATATCTCGGTAACATAAATTGACATAATTTTTGTTCACTATTGTTGCAGCAACTAGATGACAGAAATATTGAAATGAATTTATTGCAACTAAAACATTCGCGCTTCTCGCTTACTATAATACTACAGTTATGAAGACATGAAGATAGCTTAACTATTTAGTTTTAAAACAGTTATGAAAGTTACTACATTGTATATACCTATAAGTGTTCACCAATCAATATTAGGCATGTCTGAAATTGGCGATAGCGCAAGATTGGGGAGGGATAATACATTGTACATTGATCTTACTGTTATATAAAAACTTGAATTTTAGATCTCAGTCGGCCTAACTGCACAAGTGATAAGTGTTAAAACATAACCGACTCATATCACTGTTTTTTTTCGACAAAAAAACTTTACTAAATTTTACTAATTTTATGTTATAATAAAAAGTAAGATCAATTAAAATATGTTGAATATTCCACTGAGGTATTTACAATATTAAGTAGATTCGGAAACTGGATTTTGATTATAGCCAGAGTTTATATAAATTATACTTTTTCATGAGTGATGTGATGAAGTTTATTAATATTAATAATTAAATGCTGGCTAAGATCATCATACAGTCGAACATGTACATCAAAATATTGAATGATATTATAACATTTTGTTTAATTTTAAGACTTATAAATATCAAATACAAATGATAACCACCAACATATATTTAAATTTATAAATTATATGTACAGTTTCAAATATTCTTTATAATGAATTAACACCAAATTATAATTTTTTAATAAATATATTATTATGTCTAAAACTTGTATATCAAAAATAGCAAATTTGTCATGCTTTTCATATAAAAGTATTCTTAACATAAAAATATGCCCCAAGAATATTTAATAATTGAAGGTACCATAAATACCACATTAACTACACCAATAGGAATAAATAATTATAATAAATAATTTCAAATAAATAAACTAATAAATTATAATTTATAATATAACTTTTATCTTTTGGCTTTATTGATATTCATTCAAAACGTATTTGCAATATACTTAAAATGTTCAAAATCTATCCTACTTAAAGTTGTGTTGAAAATCAATAATGAGATCGTTAGTTGATTCAAATTAAGAATGAGATCGTTAGTTGATTGAAATCAAGATTGAGATTGTTAGTTAATTTAAATATAAAATGAGATCATTAGTTGATTCAAACTAAGAATGACATTGTTAGTTGATTGAAATAAGGGCTATATTTAAATAATATATATGTACTTAAATAATAATTTCCTTTTCAAAATTAACTTTTAAACATCTGATTTTGTATTTTAATCATTGATGTTGACAATGTGTGCAGTGTATGCCACAAGTCACTACAACATAAGACTAACGTTTTTATTAATCTGTACAAAACAGCAGTTCATAATTATTTACATCCATGAAAGAGCAAATTGATATATCGAGATGCTCCGTGACAAGCTTGTTCCTGCCTAAGAAGACAAGAGGATACTCTCGTCATCCCATTTCCAACAGGATGGGGCACCTGACCACACATCCTTAGCAACAAAGGAATACCTGACGGAGACCTTCCAAGATCAGTGGGTAGGAAAGTTTGGTCTAACAAGTTGGCCACCTCGAAGTTCTGACATCGAGTGATAATGCTTAATGGGGCAATTTTGAGCCAACATTATTTCACATAAGACTCGGAATGTCAACTAATTGAAAGCAATTATCACACAATAATTCCGCAACTTTCCACAAAACTTTCTTCAAAATATTAATGACCGCACTTTACACCGGCTTCGTTTGTGTATTGAAAAAAAGGGGTTGCAACAAATAAAAATGTGCGTATACAATAAACTTTTAGAACACTATTATATATTTTTCATGCAAAACGTTATGTGGTAGTCACTTTTTGGAAACACGTTGATGTTTTACACAAATTTATAGCAAAATATTTACAATGTGTACAGTACATTTGCAAATGTACTGTACACATTGTAAATATTTGGTGTAAAAATTTGGTGTTTTACATCTATATTTACAAGAAGAATTGCATAATATATATATATATCAAATTTTAAAAAGTGAACTTGTTATTAAACGAACACTTCTTTTTGTAAATGTAATCCCAATATTTATCTATTTTTTTTGTTTGCTTGTTTAAAATTTCACAAAATTGACAAAATACATAATATTTCGTTAATATTGATTTACTATAAACGAAGTATTAAGATTCAAATTTCAAAACTCATATATGTGCAAAGCAAAGCATAATAATTATTTTAATATACTAGGACTACAATATTATTAACACACTAAATTTATATTGACTAAAACATCATCATACTATTGCACTTCTTTTTGTGTATTTTGATCCAGTTTGTTATTGGTAATGGGTGATTCATTGCATTTTTCCATCCATATATTTGAAAGTAAAATTCCTCCGATTCAGAGTTGTTGAATGTGTCTAGTTCAATGAAAACAAAAAATAATGTGTACTATTATTTTCTTATTAAGTGTATTTAAAACGATGAAGCTTCCAGTAATCTTACATGTTGGTTCTGTGACATTGAACATTTGGTAAACGTGAATCTTATCTACAGATAAATCAATATTAAAAGAGGTATAGTTGAACTGTTCCCACGCAAGTGTCCTTAGGCAAGTATTGATGAACGTCTTCGTGATGTTTTCAACTGAATGAGAGAAATAAATAAAAACTTGTTTTTTAGGCTTACCATGACACCATGAAATAATTCAGGATCATTTTTTACAATCGCCGACAACGGTTGGAAATATATTTTTAACATAAATAAAATAATGTTATAGACTAGTTTGGTTTTTAGGTATTTGGTACATCTCCAGGCATGTTAGAGTCAGAGTTAGCAGGTACGCTTTTCTAGGTTTTGTTTTATGGTGAATCCAGTTTTGCTATTTGCAAAGCTGTATCTCTCAAATGGGCGCCACCAGACGGGTAAATCCAAGATGGCCGCCTTAAACTCAACAGCATTATTTTTATAAGTGTTGCCCCGTGCGTATATCATTATGATGACCGTAAACATGTATTAAAACAAAACTAGAAAGCCATTGTATATTAATTAATTTGTTGATATTACTTTTCTCTTAATAAAGCAAAAAACCAACTGCCAACACGATAAAATGAACAAACGTTAACAATGCAGGAATAATTTTAAAATGTTATACTACAAAAAGTTTCCGATCATCAACAATTATGTTATACCTAGATAAATGATAATATCAACATTTCAATAAGAAGAATGGAATCTATATTGATTCTTACAAGTACAAATTCGTTTATTCAATTTGTTAATATTGCTGACTACGATGTTTTGCTGCATTCCATGATAGTTGTATGTTCCATACAATTGAAATTCAGTGTCATCTGATTCAAGATTGTCAAATACGACTGAAAAAATTAAAACCGATAAACAGATTACTGTTAAGTTGAAGCCCATGCTAATACTTTTATAAAATGTAGATCGTATCATTACTATTAAGATTTGGAGAAGATAATATATACTATCTTTTCCATATAAAAATATAACAAATATTGGGTTGATATATTTTTATAGCTAATAATATATACCCACGTTATATATATATATATATATTAACTTTGTTAATTTTAGGCAGGTCTATGGTACATATATTTTATTAATATACAACAAAGGAAGTATTTCCTGATTCGGCTGTATTCCGTATATATGTACAGTATAGACATATAGCTGGCTGGATAGTTAACTCTATAACCTGTTAAATGGCGCCAAAAGTCACATTGCACATTTAAATATATTCCTATCACTGAACAAATATAGCAGCAATTGAATAGTCATCATTAGCAAAATACTACGATATTCTTGAAAAACGCAACATGATGTACTGTATGTATACCCTATTGTAGATGTTATTAATATTGCGAGACTAAATTTAGAATTCCAATATATTTAAATATGAAATGAAAAATAGGAGATATATACAAAACAATAACGTAATAGTTAAATAATAAAAATGATAGACATGTAAAACAAATATTTCGCCTACATATATATTTATTTAATAGAGGTAACTTTTCTTGTTTAAAACTTTAAAATCAATACTCCAAACGAAAATGATTTTATGTATACAAACAGGCAATAACCTTTAACTTATAATTTGTAAAATATTCAGTATTTTACAATATTGACCTATCTCAATCAATGGTCATTAAATAATAGGATTAGTAAATTTGGACAACCGCAATATGTAAGATTTCAAATGAACATACATGTTGTTGAATTTGTGGTAAAGTATTTCTCATAACTGACATTGTTAGTCTTAAATGTGATATGATACCCTTTATAAGGTTCCTGATGAGTCCAGGTTATAGTTCGGAAACATGTGCGGACATACGCTAACCGTATTGTATCAACAGCTGGAATAAAATTGGATTAATTATAAACAAGTAATAATATATTTGTACAAATATAAATGTCATTATTATAATAAATATATAGTATACAAAGATAATTTTATATAATCTAAATTATATAAAATCAAAACTGTTTATATCAATAATTGAATAATTGTAAACATAATTTTAAAATATATAAAATCTTAAGCATTCCCTTTTTCGTCGTTGTATAATATAGAATTATAATTTTTTGTATAGTTTTCACAAAATAATATACTTATATAATGTATAATATTGAATAATATCATAATACTAGTTATTACTAATAATAATACTAGTAATAATGATAATGAAAACATTTATCGAAGGTACATTTTTATTTAATATTAATATTTGTTGTAGCAGTCTTGATTATTATTTAATACATATTGAAACGGTATTTTAACAAGAATTATATTATTATTATGCTATAGTATTATAATAAAATAATAATGATATCAACAATTACCATATTTAACACATACATGGTTACATTTCAAAATGCTGAATTTACATGTATTAACACATTTTAATCTGGTTTTAGAAATTTAATTAAACATAAACGATAATGAACAGAGAGATATGTCAATACATATACATCACTAATTAATACTATATAAGTGTAAAGATTACAAATATAATCATTAGAAACAAGTATATACAAAACTTATGTAATACACAAGGTATATTATGCTACCGAAAAATAGATATTAATATTTACGCTCAGAATAATAGCCCGTAATGGATTTTTTATATTAAGTTATTGTGACTTACTTTTACACGATTTATTATGCAAATCTATCATTTGTGTCACGGTAATTGTACGCGTCTCATTATTGCTCAACAAGAATACTCCGAACACTTGAAATCTGAGACTTTCTGGTTCTGAATTGTTGAATGTATCTGCCATATTTATAAATTTAAAGTGTATTATAGTATCACATTATGATTAATATATATTTAGTGTACTATATTGTATATATATGAAAATTAAACGATACAATTCATGTGATGGATGTACAAACATCCATTTGCAGACCGGTCCATGCTAATGTCTATGATCGGCCCATTTAAGTGGATATGTATTAGAAAATTAGTGTAAAATTCGTATCAATTTTGAAGTCCCGTCCTATTTTTACATATACATTATACATTAAAAGTTTGAAATTGCAGTTACAATTTTTGTAATGTAATATTATTTTAAACCACTGGTCTATTTCTATAATATTTATTAAACATCCCGTTTCTATTGGTTGAAGTCTTTTCTCGAAATAGTTGTCCCAGTTTGTAACTGTTGATGATTTATCAATAATATTTTTAAAGTTTATATAAAAAATGAACTTCTCTTAGTTATCCTCTGAAGATAAACAATTAAACACAATTGTGTTACACATAATAAATACATAGTCTTCTGTCTTCCTTTTCGTTATAAATATCAGTTGTTACACATGTTTTCTATATGATCCGACCAGGCCCTAATTATTATTCTGCTTTTTTGGTTTTGACAGATTGTCATTTAAATCCACGGGTTTGACTTGCCATCTTTTCACTCCATGCCTGCTTTTACATAGAGTACAAGCTATGTTTGGAATGTAATTTTTTTTTATAAATAATATTTGTAGTTTGATGATAACAAATTTATTTTGTTTGACCTTTTTGGAGTTTAGTCATGAATTCTGGTTTTACCTTTAAACCATCCTGATATTATTATAACATGTTGTTTCTTATTTGACAGTCGCTTTGATAATGTTTGGTTATTTTTTATTTATATTTTTTATTTTGTTTTTGTGGTGATGTTGAGGATTTGATTAGAATGTTTCTATTTACTAAATACTGTATATGTACGTGTGTGTGAGTATTTGTAGTAATAGATAATCGTTAATATAAAGTTGTTAAAAGTATTTTTAATTAAAAGGCTCCTAGTTATTTCGATTATTCAAACTTATCCGTGTTACTATATGTGGTCTTATACTATTTAAAATATATACATACAATATATATAAATAAAAATGTTCTCAGATATCTGGAGAACTATTTATTTGTAATCTAATAATCTTTGAAATAACTGTAATTATTTTATTACAAATGACCATATGACGGTGACAAATGTAAAAAACATACTTACGCAATTCATGAAAAATACGTACAACACATTAAGTAGTTATTATTGTTTACTTACAATAACATTTTATTTAAAGTTATTCTTCCATTCAATCTCGTTAATTAAATCCACACTAAATATTACCAATTATTTATTGTATATTAACAAATTCTACTTACATCGTTCCTCTGATTGCACTATATTATCAAAACTACTATCATTTCCTGACTTCCCTATGCGTTATTATTCGTCAATAAACCTGTCAAATGTGGCATCTTAGTTTAAATAAACACTAATTTAATTAAACAGCCGACTTTAAGTTGTTAAATTATTTTAAGTGGCTTTTTATGTGGTTTTTTAATAACATCTTAATATTCGCTCTTCTGGTTTGTTATTTGTGTACGTTGTTTACTTTTTAATGATAATGTATTAATCAGTTCTATATGTATATTTTAGATATTTTTTTATGTACATAATCGGTTAAATCATGCAATATATACCGAAAACTGGATTAGGCAATTTATGTTGCTTTATGTGTCACATTATATTCTTCGTAAACCAAAAACTCATTACGTTGTTTTACTATTTACACAAATGAAAAGTTGAACCAATGTTATTCATTAATTCCATCAATACATTCTACTTACATAGTTTCTCCTTTTGCCGAATTTTGTCAAACATACTCCCATTTTCTGAGTGCACAATTTGAATACTAAAATGCTTCATATTATTCGTAAGTAAACCCGACCAACTGATATCTCGGTAACATAAATTGACATAACTCTTGTTCACTTCTGTTTCAGAAACTAGATTACAGAAATATTAATACGTAATCAAGTTATTGCAAATAATAGCTAGATGTTAGACATATAGAACATTGTATTGAGTGACCGGATGATCTGATAAAGCTGCCCGTCAAGATCTACGCATATTAGAATACATAATTTATATATCAATATAGCAAAAGGATTTTGATATATTTTTTTAAATTTTAAGATTTAATTATATCTAACGAACATTAACGATTATGACCGCTAAATACATATATTTATCCATCATATTTAATAAATGCCTTTAAATACTTGTGATTTAACGATTAAAATTTAAAAAATTATATATTTCATATACACTCATAAAAATATATGTGACAATTTACACAATAAATGTGTCATAAAACTGTATAGCATAACATTCGTTAAATATACATTTATGAGACATTTTAGAGATAATTTATGTTTTAGGTTATGTTTTCTATATTGAAATATAACTACCCTTTAAATGAAATATACACGCTATATACATTATATTCATAAAGATAGTTGAATATTTAAATAATGAATATTGAATAATTGAATAACGAAGAATTGTATAATGAATATTTTAATAATAACACAAATATTTGAATTTTAAAATTAAACAATTTTGCCTAATATTTATTTTAAAAAGTGTAACGTAAAAGCACAAATACGAATGTTGATAATTACAGTATATATATGTACAATAATATATGTATATTGATATATCCTTTATAGATATATACAGGGCTGGCCAAAAATTACTGGACTATCCATTCTATTACCCAGTATTATTTGTAATTTCTAATTCTATTTTTAGGAGTGCGGAAAATCCAATTCAGTATTTATACCGAGTATTATTTGTAATTTCCAGTCTGGCATTATTTGTATTTCTATTTACTAGCATGCAGCGTAGGACTGTTCTAGAGAAAATCCATAATATGTTAAAAACGTATAGGAAAACTGCAAATTGCATAGATGTCATCAGAACATGGCCAGAATTCTTTAATTCACCTCCGCCAAATCGGAAAACTATTTATTCTTTACGTGACAAATTTCACGAAACGGGGACCGTGCATGACGCTCCGCATCTAGGGCGACCATTACATGTTTCCACAGCGGAAAATCTCGATTTGGTGGCGCAATATTTTGTAGAGCAGCCTCAAACTTCAGCTGTATATGCATCGAGACAGCTGGAAATAGCCAGAACTTCACTGAGACGCTTAATAAAGAAATTCGGATTCAAATGCTACACTCCACGATTAGTGCATGGGCTTATTGGAGACGACGGTGATAGGCGGTTGCAATTCTGCGAATTGTTCAAGAATCACTGCACGGAAACTCCTGAACTTCTGGATAACATTATCTGGTCGGATGAGCTAAATATTATGTATACAAAGAAACGTTGGCAGACGTGAATGCTATGACAGAAAGAATTACTGATTTTTTCACTTACGTAAACAACAAACCCGATCTTTGTGAAAAAGTATGCCGAAGTGTAGCTGATAGGTGTCAACTTTGTATAGATGCTGATGGTATGCATTTTGAACATGTTTCATGACTACATTCCAATGTTGTTGTTGATAATAACTTCATAAATTATAATTTAATTTGTATATCAATTTAATAATTTGATAAATTATAACTTGATTATAACTGATATACCATTTTGCATTATAGTATTATTAATAGTCCAGAAACTTTAGGCCACCCCTGTATATACAGATTAACAAGAGTTACATCATAGTCAACAATGTTTCGCAATATTTAGAATGGAACATTTAAGAAGTTTATTTTTTACTTTTTTTAGATTTCAACAATTAATTAATGAAGCCAAAAAAGTTTTGAATTTTTTATTGATTTTAATTCTTGATACCAGTTGGTAAATTTTCCATGAACTTGGGTTTTTATCATGAAATATTTTGATACGCCATATTTGTTCAGCTCCGTTTTATTTGTACCTGAGCTTTGATTTTGTAGTGATTGTATAGATAAAATTGCTTTTTGTAATAAGCTTTTCAACGAAAGAGAATTAAATTTTTAAACAGTGATTTCATGGTTTTGTCATAGTAACTCTATATTGGAGAAGGGGATATTTTATTTAGGAATCGAACTAAAAACGTATTGTTCTATCAACATATGAAACTAAAAAAATAGTTTATTGTTTATGTCACATAAAGTATATGTTGTGAAGGACATTTAGCCATATTTTTCATTTGATATAGAACAAAGTTACTTTTTAGTTAATATCATGCATGAAAAATTTGTACAGAAAAGACCCGTTCACCACAAAGAAATTCTATTGAAAATAGGTAATTTTGTTTTTACTGTAGTAGTAAGCATTTAGTTTTACATTACATGTACATTTTACACGATTTGCTACTTGCAAGATATGAAGCAATACTGATACGAAAAAGAAATAGTAGGTCTAACAAACTTAGTTATGTACCAATTAATAAATTTATTTCACCCATAATATAATCAACGTAGACATTAATTGACTGACTCAATCCAATATTTTAACCAACTTTTCGGTTTTATTGAATGTTATTACATGAAATATTCACTAGCTTTTTAACGTAATAAATAGTTTTCTTAGATCATTAACATTAAAATATTGAATATTGACTATACTTCATTACAATTATATAAAAACAAAACATCATCAACTTTTTATGCCATGGAAGGTTCCATTATATATGTGTTGCAATCAAGTGACCTAATCAAGTATCATATGTGCACATAAAATTATTTATTTTTTGTATATAAAGTTTAATTGAAAATCATATTGGCGTTCATTTTAAAAAGACGATCATGTATTTCCTTGTACAGATATATATGTTGTCCCTTTTGTCTGAAGGAAAATGACATCTTCGTAATTTAATGGAGTAAACTTTTTGATTTAAAACTAAATATCACCAAAAATAATTTCTGTTGAATGATTTAATATATAATATAATTTGAAAGGCAATTTATCAGAATGATATCCAATAATATACGATCGATTTCAAATGATCAGAGTTTTATCATATAACATTTAAAACCACAAGTTTTCTGGGCCACTAGATAATATTGTCACAAATTGAAACTAGTCGTTTTTAAAGTATATACAACTTTTTCCACAAATATCAACACAGACAAATTTGGTGTCAAAATATAGGCCTCGATGTATCTAGAATAATGTTTTTTGTGATAGTCCATATTTTACCTAATTTGAGAGTTATGAGTTATTTTATATTTTAGCCACATATTCATCCAAAGATTCACTTTGTGCAGAGATAAATTTGTAAAGAGATAACTTTGGTGATATAATAATATATAAATCTATTATTTTATTATCCAAAGATATATGAGCATTATTGCTAAGTGCAAAAAACTATAATTTTATAAATCAAAAAATGTTTTGGTCGATCAATATAAATGACAATATTGCATTATTATTATTTAAAAAACATTCTTTATTCGTTTTTATAGATACTTCAATCTTTTCAAAATTACGATTTAAATATTCAAAAATAAAATTCTTTATGTTTCAAATAACAAGTAACCATATTTTTTAAATAATAAGATATATTTTGAAGAGAAATAGGTATATTTATTAGTTTATGGTTTTTTACCATATTGTATATTAATTATTTCTATTTAAATAATCATAGCTACTTTTTATTAATTTTACAATTTTATATTTTAAAATTATTTGGACTCCAGCAGATGGAATCATCGAAGTATTTAATCTCTGTATATAAAATGAAGTAACTTACTCCAGCTAAACATGTGTGATGTTACATTCATTCTGAGAACAATACGACAATAAACAATAATGCTTGTAATTAATAAATAACCACATTTCAATCCATAAATAAATAATAACGTAACATTGGGACAAACCAAAGCAATCGGCATGTCAAATTTTGTATATTTTATTTTTTATATATTATTTATATAAATTAATTTCAATACGTCAAACATTTGGTAAAGAACTACAAAAGTTTAATTCGCAAATTGAAACGACGGCTAAATAGCAAATTTTTGAACGAAAATATTTACAGTATTTGCTAATGTGATTAGTAAAAAATCTGTCCTAAAAAACCGCCAACACACAATTATCTCATAAATCATAACAGTTTGTAAATATCGTGCCATGACAATATAAAAAGAGATATTCCATCGAACAGATAAAAATTAACTTGTGAATCAATTTCTCAAATATATCCATTTTAGATCATTCTATGTCAGTTAGAGCTCGCCCACCTGCAAACATTGGTTATATTAGTGACACCACGGTTTCACTGCTTCGCTTTATAGTTTGGATTTCAACAAATTATATCTAATAAAAATTGACTACTTTTGAGCTAAATTATCAGTTGGAAAATGTTGGCTATAACAACAACGCATTATTTTATTTTATTTTACCGAATAAACAGCACGAAATGTTGAAAATAGTGTTTCTTTAAAAATATCACATATTAAATTTGTTTTACAATATTCCAAAAACATTCATGAAATACTATCAAAAAGTAAATTTAATTAATTAAGAGTTCATTTTTAATCTTACCATATTTTTGATAAACTTGATTAAAATAATTTAATGTTTTACTTCGTTGATTGTGAATTTTATAAAGTTTGTTATAGTTCATATGCAGTTTATTGCCTCTACTTATATATATATATATATATTTGTTTATAAATTTCACATAGAATAAATGATTTGGCAATATCTCTGTTTACACATTATAAAAAGTGGTTTGATTATTATGTGTTTTTGTATATTATCTAATCACCGTGCAAATAGTTATTATAAATTGATCAGTTATCGGGTTATAAAATATTTTCTTTTTAAATTTAGTTTGTCAATTTGACAAACAAATGACATAAAAATATACTAAATGCAAAAAAATTCAATATTTTTAAAATAATTGTAAACATTCAAAATTGGTAAATTTTATCGAAGATTGCAGTAAATATCACTATATTTTCCTTATAGTATTTTTTTGTTCTATTATAAAATAATAGAAATAATAATATTTTACTTAAGCTGAAAGTGCTTAGCTAAATATTAAAATAATAATATAAAAAAATTAAATAACAGTTTTCTTGTATATGTAAACAGTAGCATTAATTTTAATCTCGAAGACTATTGTATGTGTAGCGTTGCAATTAAATATTTTCATACATTTTAATTGTAATTATTGAAAAAAACTTGAATTATTAAAAATACTGTTAAGGTATTTTTTACAATATTTCTTCATATTTATTATAAAAAAATAATAGTTAATAGAATAATAATTCATTTAAGTATATATACATTAATATTCACTACCATGGAGTTATACTAGTAGTACCATAATAAGATTTTTAATATAGATAAACAATTAGGGTATATATCTATGTTCACTATACACACTAGCATACAAACACGATTATTGTATGTATAGTATATGCAATTACTGTAAATATGTTTGAGATTTTGGTCGTAATTATAAGAATAGTAGCATAAATTTATAAATAATATAGCAACTATGTATAGCTATGTATTTCTATACCAAAATAAGGAATTATCCCTTAAAAGCTGTTACAATAGTAACTGGTTTTAAGTCTACTCCTATAACTATTGAACCAAACGTTGACAAAATACGTGTGGTGTCATCATTAACTTGTGTAAAATTGATATATAAATATATAGGATATAGTATAAGTCCTTCGATTATCCAATCAGTCCTTCTATTATCCGATCATTCCTTCTATTATCCAATCAGCCCTTCGATTATCCAATCAGTCCTTCTATTATCCAATCAGTCCTTCGATTATCCAATCAGTCCTTTTATTATCCAATCAGTCCTTCGATTATCCAATCAGTCCTTTTATTATCCAATCAGTCCTTCTATTATCCAATCAGTCCTTCTATTATCCAATCAGTCATTCTATTATCCAATCAGTCCTTCAATTATCCAATCAGTCATTCTATTATCCAATCAGTCCTTTGATTATCCAATCAGTCCTTTGATTATCCAATCAG
The DNA here is from genome assembly GCA_034780555.1 of Coelogynopora nodosa. NCBI lineage: Eukaryota > Metazoa > Platyhelminthes > Proseriata > Coelogynoporidae > Coelogynopora > Coelogynopora nodosa. The sequence goes on along the minus strand of JAUZND010000251.1, from coordinate 44 downwards.
TCCTTTGATTATCCAATCAGTCCTTTGATTATCCAATCAGTCCT
>JAUZND010000250.1:0-14283 GCA_034780555.1 Coelogynopora nodosa | reverse complement strand
CTACTCGATCTCTACTGTTGATGTTGCCTCAATAGTCAACACAGAGAGAATTGTAAAAGGTGGAAACCGCACTGGAATAGTGAAACCGGCACTGATATGTGCCTACAATGAGAACATGGCGGGAGTTGATAATATCTCTGATCAGCAACTGGCTCCATACACAGCAGTAAGAAAGAGTCATGTTTGGTTCAAAAATGTGGTATAAGCATTCTTCAACGTCTTCTACTGAATGCCTTCATTTAGTATACAAAGGCTGTAAAAAAGTGCAGCTTCAAAGAGTTTACACGTCAGACTATTCTGCACCTGACCGGTATGGTACCGAAACTAAGTCGTCGAAAGAGGAGGAAAGTGCATGTGGCCAGCCACAAGTGCATTCAATCCAAAAGATACCAGCTACTAAAAGAAAGAGTCCACTAACAAAGCGCTGTCGTGTCTTGGGCAGCTGGCCAAAGGAAAGATAGCTGTTATCAGTCTGCCATGGAAGCCCTGGTCTATCCATGGTATGTTTTGCACCATACTACAGTGCTTAACTATTTTATTTTTGTGTATTGCTCTTAGACTAAAAATAAAGTTCTTATGCATTTTTAAACAATTTAAACATGCTTTCATTCTTTAAAATAAATTAGTTTTTTTATTTGAATTTTTTCACATTTTCCGGCTTCTAACAGGGTACTTTAAGGTCCGGTCCGGTAAGGAAAGGGTTAAATGCTATTACAGACTGTAATCCTACTTATTGCACCATTTAAATATTATCAAGTTGCCAGCTAAACTGATATATCCAAACATTTAAATGCTGAATTCTTTGCCAAACCTTTACCAACATAAGGGCAATCTTTAATGAATTTACATCACACATCCCTTTATATTTTAATTGAAAATGTGTGGCACTTAAAACAATGTACCGATCAGATTATAACTAGTAGATAACCGACAATATTAAACTAAAAAGTTGGATTATAATAATTATTTGCTTGTTAATCCTACTAAAATGAAAAGACTGAACATTTCGTATTAATGTTGATGGATTTGACTATGCTACTTAATATTTTATTATATCGCTATTGGGAGTTGTAATAAACAGTTGAAATCTGGAAAAGATGACTATTGTAAATAATGGTTAACAACTCAAAAAACACTGCTTCTATACGATAAATTTTAATTTGTATGCACAGTAATTACGTCAGTAAAATTTCTTTAATGAAAGGTGTGCCTATATTAATATTATGCAACTTACTAACAAATAAACTACTCAGCTGTTAGTTATTGAGGCATCAATGACGACCAATCAATACTTACTATATTATAGACATGGTGATATTTAATGCGAAGTTATATTATTGTAAACTGAAGGGTAAAGCAATGGTCACCTATAAATATACATAATAGTCAGGCATAACATTTATTTATTTACTTCCCAATCGTAAATTAGTTAGTTAATAAGTAGGAAATATTACGCACTTCCTCATTAACCATTTCAAATATTGAGATATACTGGATATAATTCCAATGTATTTTTTTGGAATACAATGAAGACATCATATAAAAAGAGATTGGCCTTTGTAGATAAAGCCCAAATAATAAAACATTCAATTAAAAAAGTTATACGGTGATATCCAGACAACTGAAACGACCGTAAAAATAATTACACTAATTAAATCCTAGAATGCTCGTATTCAATAGACAGGTCTCGAAAATAAATGGATTAAGAGTTATACATGTGCCTAAGAGAGCTGAAGCGAAATCAAGGAATAAGCAATCTAGAAAAAAGAGCAACATCAGGTAGTACATGTACGTTGTAGATTTGAAATGTTTTTACCTACGGCTACGGTCATTCTAGACAGATGTAAACATGAATGTTAATTCGTATGAATGAAATAAATTAAATTAAGAAAACTTCTAAATTGTCCATGTAAAAATACTTTAAACAATCAGAAATTAAAAAAATATTACACATACACATACCTAAGTAACGAGTAGGTGTTTTTTGTTGTTGTAAATATAGCCAATTTCCCTGTAATCAATATCAGATTGTTAGAATCCCGAATATTCAGGTCGCGGACACCCCAATTATATCAGTTATTTCAGTAATTATGAAAAATTCTTTACATTATTCTTAAAGAATACGTATATATATATTTTGTTCATTAAATTGTATAATGACAGTAATAACAGACAAAACCTAAATAAAACAGTGAACACTGTTAGCATAAATAATAGCATCGAAATATTATATTTGTAAAGTTCCGATAGAAATAATTAAAAAATTATAACTGTATTTTATAGTTTTTATAAAAAGTATTTATGGAAAACTTTTTATGGAAGTTCATTTAAAATATAGTTTAAATGTGATCCGTGATATTTATCAATTTTTATTATTTATTAATCAGAAAGCTTTATTGATCCTATAAAAATCATAATATATATTGATTAGGAAACTAATACTAACTGAAAACTAAACAGTACACTTAATAGAAAGCATTTACAGTGCATGTTTGCACTCACCATACGTGTAGATATGTGAATGTTTCCGCTCAATTGTTTGGAAAGTTGACATTCAATTGAGTTATAGAAGACGCCAGTTACAGTATATATGCTGGGCTGATAAGTGATGCGACTCCCAAATGTTGTGACAATATTGTTGGTGCAGCGACGAGATACAGCCACATCTAGACCGATGCCTTCGTTGGTGTCATAGGACATCTGTTGACAAGTAGATGCAATGGTGTTGTCTAAAACATGGTAGGATAGATTATTATCAAAGATTGAAATATCAAAATATTAAATAACAGTGGATTTTAGATATAATATTCAGACACTATGTTAAAATGTCTGTATCAAGCGATATGTCGGTGAAATAAGCAACCCAAAGTAAATAAAACATTTTATTTATATTGTTAAAATAAATGAAAAACGACCTTCTAATTAAATTAATTATGAATGAATCATGATGAAACTAATCATCATGAAAACGACGAAACTAATTAAATTAATTATGAATGAATCATGATTGCGTAATGAAAGCTAATACAAAGCATATGGCGAATGTTTTTAAGATATTGCATAAGATGTAGTAAATATAACTAAATATGCAGCTAAAAGTTATTATTCCTAAGTTTCAACATACATTACATATATCAAATAAAAATCAGTCAAATACTCGCTTTGATTATCTCATAAATACAAAAAAAGTTCGAAGATATTACTATATTTTATACATAATTTTAAAACCTTTATTTGTGAATTGATATTTATGTGTTGTAAGCCAAATGACATTATATTTGTTCAAGTATATACTCAAATTAGTATTTATATAATACAAATACACAGTACACGTCGACTCAGCTCACTTGAGTATCAACCCAAGTGGAGTCGAGATATGGAGTAAGCTGTCTTCGCCAATGTAGTCCAGTTGATCCAGAACCTCGCCCATTTTGGACGGAAAGCTCTCCACTAAGTGAGACTGCGTCATTCTTTGTCATGCCTACATTGACCCCTTGGGATATCGACATTCGTCCCAACTCCAGATGGGGTCCATATACACGCTCATCGGCTGGTTCCTGTCAGTAAAAGTACATGCAAAATAAATGTCCAATAAACTCTTGATTTTAAATTAGTTATTTAGTTGAAATAATAATACACTGATAATAGCTGTATAAAAGTAATAAGGTGTAAACAAAACATATTTTACGCAATCAAAGCATAACATCTAATAGAAATATTATAACAATAAACAGGCTTCGCACCATTTTCCTTAAATAAAATTCAAGGCTTTTTAATCACCATTTTCAAGGTCAAAATTGTATGAACATTATATAATTATATAAACATCTGACATGAAAATATAAGACATGTGAACAGAACAGTGTACCTAGATGTAAAGAACATATTATATAATACTTGTTTGCCTATTTATTGAGTTATTTTTAACTTTATCTGAAAGCAATTGAAATATAAGTTGGTTCTCTTTGGCCGTTCGCCGAAAAACATTTGACTTGGAGATCAGAGTGCTGTCCCCAGTTGATTCTGCCTTTTCAGCCAACCTGTCTGCATCCGGAAACAGATTCTCTTTCTCCACCTCAACTCTTCGTACCTTCCTGCCAATAAAATCCAATTATTTCGACTCTTCGTTTATGGCGCTTCTCAGCCAACTTCCTCTTCATTTCTCTATAGTGCAGTTGTAGTCAAGACTTGGCCACAGTGACTTGTCCGTAGAAGCGAACTAAAAGTCTTCTAACCATATACTACAATTCCTTCTTGGAAAGCTTGTCCATTAGACAATCAGACAAGAAAGCATCCAGCCGAGTTTGTATAGGGGCAAAATTTTCCAGCGCCTGTTTTGTAATTATCTCTTTGCAAAATTCGAAAAAATGCCCTTCCACTGTATATCACAAGTGTCATCTTTCAGCCACTTTGACTCGTTTAAGGTTCGAATAACAAAAGTTATTTGGTTACTGGCGTTCTTCTCCAAATCCAATAGAATAGAATAAGGAGTCAAGAATAAAAGGTTATGACATAGGCTACAGCTCGTTTATAGGGTGAGTGATTGAAAGATAATACAGTAAAGTTAGAAACGGTCAATATCCTAAGTAACCAAAACTTGGCCTTCGCAGAAGGCATTGTGGCAAGTGTAAAATCCACTACTACTAAAATTAAGAACTGTTTGGCCCTAGACGTCAAATTTTTTATGGAGGAAAAAATCCATTTGTTTTTTGTAGTTTCTTATAATATGTGTGATTCATCAAATAGAACTATATATTAGTACTCCATCTTTACTGCTTCCAAAAGTAAAGATGCAAAATGTAATGTAATCCCAATGTAGTCAGGTATCTGCATGTATGCATTTTGTTTGACCACAGGACATGTTTCTGAACAATTCTACTATCGGGAAAAATATGTTGAAACAAAGGAACAATATCATCACTATTGAAAACCCACGTCTGCTTTCAAAACATAAAATGAAAAATCTGCATACTGGACATGTCGGGACAAATTTGCTGATGCAAACATTGGTACTGGATGACTGTCCGAAAGAAACAGGCGGTTGTACGGACAGACAGGAAGACGTTGGTTAACAGTTAATAATATATTTTAACGTAGTACAATAAGTTACAAAACTTGAAAATATTGAAGTAAGTTTTTCTCCGTGCTTTAAAAATCTGTAGTCCTCAGTTTATCGTTCGATGACGAAATTAAATACATCCGTTCCTCCTTTAGAAATCTAGGCTACCCTAATCTTCTCCTAAGTAAAGCCTTGTTTCGGGCCCGAAAATCTTTTCACAATCCTCGTATTAATAAGATAAATTTTTCTACTAAGAATATATTATCTGTACCTTTCTTATAGAGCTTAGATACTTCTTTTAACAAACATTTTCTTATGTTTTCTAACTCTAAACTTGTCTTTATTTACCCCAACACTCTTAAATGTAAACTTTCTTCTAATTCTATTTCTTTAAATCCGAACGGAGGTGTTTCTAACATTAATTGTCTTAATTGTAATTCTTTCTATATAGGCTTGTGAAACTGGCCGAGGTTTAGCTGTTAGAATAAAAGAGCACAAATCTAACGTTTTAAATTTAAAAGCCGATAATGGCCTTTCGAATTATTCTCTTAATACGGTTCATTCTCCTCATTTTAAAAACGCTTCCCTAGTTTTTAAATGTAATAGTAAAAAATATAGAAAAATATTTAAATCTGCCTTTATCTGTGTTAACAAATCCAATGTTGTCAACCAAAATAACGGATTTTATCCCCTTAATGCTAATTTAAGTAAACGCCTTCTCAATTCTGTAACATAATTATTTTTTCCACATTCTGTAATACCTTTACTATTATTTTTAATCTGTTTAAATCCATTGTTATTATGCATTCTTTTGTAATTTATACGCCTGTACTTTTGTGGTGGCTAGCTGCTTTGTATATGTCTAGATTTAATTCATTTTGATTTTTGTATCTGTTTGGTATTTGCTTGTAATTAGATTGTTGAGATGTGTTTTTATGTATATGTCAACCTATGATTGGCTGATGATTTTTCGCATATTATATTTAAATTTAGTAATAATCTGTTAAACACTTTTTGTAATATTCACATCATGATTATGCCTTCTTGATGATAGGTGAAAGCTTGGTTTATTTGTGTATTAATTGTAATAAACTTTAAATTTTATTGTGGTTTTTCTTTTGCATACATGTAGATGTTTAAATACGTATATATCCGATGTAATTAACATTTGTTGAAGTAAGTTGTTAATATTACATATTGTGTGCTTTATAGGCGGATGTATCCTAAATTAAATGAGTATTATTTAATAAATGTTATAAAAAATATACAAAATATATGTATATTTTTATAAAATATCTCATAAATCGTTTAAGTATATATAAATATACAGTTGAAATATTGTATATACATATTAGATTAGATAACTTTGTAAATTAATACCTATATAATGTCCACAAAAAATATTTTAAATAAATGTAATTATTTTTACACTAATACAAAATTACAAGAAAACATATTTTGCGATGATTGACAAATTAAAATTTCCATTGTATTTATAAAACAACAATGTTGTCGCTATCGGGCAAAAGTATGGCTATCTAGTAATGCAAAACTTTTATAAATTATATAATACATACAACGTGTAATGCAGGAATACATTTAAATTCAATTGGATTAATTGAAATTATGTAAAATTTCACAATAAGGAATGTCTGATGTTATCATATGAATATACATATATATATATAACTGATGATAATGCATGACTCACAGTGCCATAGACTGCATAGTAGTTTGAATAGACATTAGATCTTCATTGCTTTTAACTGTTGCAGGCATGCTATGGTGTTTTTCACACTCCTTTGTTGCAGCATCAGATGTCATCTCACCATGTATATACCTCATTGATTTTACTGCAAATAAACAAATAGCGATTCAAGTGTTTGGTATATTGAAAGAAAATAACTACTTTAAACCTAGACAGAAACCCACCTCGTGAAGAAGGAAGTTGTTGATAATTATTTTCTTATTACTTAGCTTAAAGTTAAAGAAACATCTTTCCCAAATGCGGAACATTATATATCCGTGTCGATCATCTACTAGAAATTTGGGAAATTATTGGTATAAAGTGTGCTAATAAATATATATAGATTAAAAAACATATTGCTTTAATATTTATTATAATTTATGAAAATAGATTACAATAAAATGTTATTACTTCTCTTATAAAAACTTTGTATCGACATTGTAAATGCAAAAAATACAATAACTGTTCAAAATAAATTCAGAGTTTGCATTTAAAATGAACCCATTAGAGGTCGGTAAAGCTCGACTAGCTCACAGCTAGCTGATAGCCAGGAATGGAAGGGTCCGAGGGGGGCTCAAACATGTTCCAAGACAACAAACACCCTCAGATAGCATGTGCAAACCAGCGCCTTAACTAATCGGGCGTTCTCCTTTCCAGTATTATTTTGAAAAATTTAGAGGAGAAAAATACAGTCTATACATTAATACTCGAAAATACCGAATGATATATTTAACAACTGAAAAGCCATTAAATCAGATAAGTTTGTATTACTATTCTGCGTTTCACAAATAACGTTGAGGGGCTGACTGCAGTCATTTTCAGTTGCATTGAGACCCCGCAGTGATGGAATCAACGAAACGCAATTGTTGGTTCCTTGCAGGTTGATGGTGTTGAAGTTAAGGAAGGGATTTATGGGAAATTGACTGTCAACCCAGACAAGGCCGTCTTCATATGGATAGGTTACTTGGGAAATGTTTCCGTTGTAGAGTCCAGTCCAGGCTTTGTCACTAAGGATAGAAGGCATTTAGTGAAACATTAAACTATTTGGATTTAGAGCAATTAATATATTTAAAAATTATATAAAATGTTTTCAGTGACTAATAGTCACATTGTTCATCAACTAATTATATATACCGATTTTTTACGTGAACCATTTCTGTCAATTAATGATATCATGACATTTTGTATTCGCTAAATCAAATGTATTTAACACTACTACTCAATGTTCAATACTCAAATACTTAAAAATACGAATACTCTAATTGTTATTATCAATAATGAAATAGGTCCTGAAATACTTAAATTAGGAAAAGATACACATTTAAAAAATTAAATTACCGCTACAATTTTCATCAGAGATTACCATTTTATCGAATGTTGTACACTTAAATTAGTCCATGTTTTTGTGTAGGGTACAATTATCTTACAGTCTATCTTTTCATTTAAAGTCTTTAAAAAACTATATTATAATTTCACGAAATGTGTAAAAAATAGTTTGCACACTTCACTTGTATATATGATTATTTCAAAATTTATATATGTAAGTGAATTAAGATTTGTCTATATATATGTAGATTATGAATGCTTACAGATATTTATTATAAAATAAAACAGACAAAAAAATATCGTAGCCACAACTGATTCAATTTATTATAACCAAATGTATGCAGTGGGAGCTGTTAGTTGGGATACTTTTTTCATTGTATATGTTAAAAGATTCTGAAACTACAACGGGAAGTAATCACATTAATATATTATTTCGAATTAAATAAAACATACTACGAAGAGTTCTCATAACAGGTATATCGCATATGTTATCAGGGAACTCGTTTCAGGGGGCCAGGGGGCCAAGGCCCCCCAATATTCACAAACTCGTTTCAAAGGGTTTTTCACCAATATTTTTCTTTTAATATATTAAAATATCTACTATGGTATTGTAAGTGTTTTACATATACCTAAATACATACACTTCTAAATACAGCTTTAAGAAAGAAGAAAATCCCCTCCTTTGTAATTGTATTGACTTTGTATATGAAATAACAAAGCTTATAAAGTATTCTGCAAAATGGTCTGATATTTTTGAAAATCTAAAGACTGCTTCTGATCTGGAAGGCGTTACAGGATTAATAAAAATGTGCATTCCCCATTGGACAGTGAAGGAAGCTAGCTGCAAATCTGTAATTGATAACTATGCATAAAATTTTAATGCAAGAGTGGGAGATATGTCTTTCTGAGAAAAATTGAAATCTGAAATGAAGGTGCGTATTATTGGTGTCTCTTCTATACTGAAAGAGCTTAGTTTTTATAGTTCCTTACACCTCAGCTACAATTGTTTTATTGACCAATAATTTGACAAATATTTGGCAATCAGCACGACTTTCTTTAACAGAAGGACAAGCAATGAAGTTTTTGGAAAATGGCTTGCATCAAGGCTACAAAACTAAAAGGCCTGGGTGAGTTACAATTGCCTAGTAAAAGAAAGCTTCCTGGACGTTTTGAAGAGTGTCAGGCAGAATCCTGTGTTTACCCTGACTCGACTTTTGCCTATTTTCGTAGTGTGTATTTTCATGCACTAGATTGTTTCATTCAGACACTCAAAGATAAAATGGAACTGGTCTACTTTTTATAAGACAGGTAGAGAAACTTTTATTGGCAGAGGTAGATGAAGATGACATTATTTGGGAAACATTAAAATAAAAACATACAGATATTGACACATCCCAGATGGCTAAAGTTTTGGAATCCAAATCTGCATCCATAACACGAAGTTCTTAAGAACATTTTCTTTAGAAGAACAAACTGCAATTTCAGAGGTGATGAAAGTAGTTTACTTAGTTTTATTGAACCCAGCGACCAATGCTGTCACAGAAAGATCCTTTTCCATTATGCGACGCATTAAAACATACCTGTTTGATTAATAAATCAAGCGGTCGTTATCATAATGTAAAAGTTGGAGGAATATGTGCCTAAAAAAATTGCATACATGCTATCACTTGCACCAAACGTGAACTGTTGTACATAGGACAAACAAGAAGAAGCATTTCTGACAGATTTGCTGGTCATAAATCTGATATTAATCAAGCTAAACAAGGTCATTTGAAACACGTAGAAACCGCTGAGCATTTTGTAACACCTAATCACACAATGGAAGACATCAATATAACTATTCTTGAAAGAAATGAATCTTGGACAACTGAAGAACGGGAGTTCAAGGAAGAATTTTATACCTCAAAAGTTAAAATTTATGCACCCTACAGGCCTTAACAAATGAGGCGGCGATTTTACGAAATGTTTTTATAACATGTTATAAATATAATATAACATTTTCACATTTTACAACCAATTTTTTAAAACATAATTTGATCAATATTATATGTTAAACTTTTCATTGATTATATAGTTAATATATACATATCTTTTAAATTTAAAATTACAGTTGAATAATGTTTTAATTTTACAAATTGCATACTTTAAGAATAATAAATTTTTGTTTATTACATCAATTTAAAAATGCGTCATTGCCGAAAGCGCTTTAAAATTTTAATAAATATTCCTTTCTTACATCGACTGTTTTACTTTATATTCTTTGCTTTTGATGGTTCAGTATTTAAATGCATATATTGTATATAATATACGATATTTGATAACGAACTTATAAAACGAAAACAAAAATACAGCAAATTCCGAAACATTTAGATTAAAACAAATTTAAACGATAAAAATTTAAGTCGAGAAATTAATTATTAGTTTAATTATTTATTAATTAATAATTAATAAATACTTTATTTGTAAAGAGTAATAGTTGTATATAGTTTATTAACATAAAACTAATTTCATTCAACCTGTATATATGGGTAACTTATTACAAAATATTTCGCGCATTAAATATTATTATTATTATTATTATTATTATTATATATTATTATTAAAAATATTTTGTCAAGTTTAACAGAACTAAGATACAACAAGCACTCATTCTAATGGAAAACTGCGGACAACGTCAATTACTGAATAGGCGTCCTGATAAATCAAGTCGTAATGAAGATTCAACAACTTACACGTTTAGAGATCTAAGCAGTAGATTGACTCTATCAATTTCGATATTGGAATGAATCTCCATCGAATGTCCACCGTGTTTGTAGCAAGTATCGGACGCCATGTCAAATGTAGACATGGTAGGTACCACAAAAATGGTTTTTACTGAAAATTAAAAAAGATAATTGGTAAATAAAAAATAATAATCTTTGTTGATGCAATATATTATAATAAAATAGGTCAATTCTTAAGTATATTGATTTAACATTAAATATGACCGATGATAAAACATACATAGGAGGCGATAGCAGCTGCTTGTTCTTCCCCTAAGAGAGAGATACCGCATAGCATATTATTTCACATAAAACTTTCATATATTTCTAAATTGTTTCAAAAGATCACCTTTGTATATGGGGTTCTAACATACGTTTATGAATCACATGTATCATGTATCATGTATCATGTATATGTCTCTAAACTTTAAAGCTGTGAAATTTTACACAAAAAATCATAAATTAGAATTTATTATAATATAGATTACATTGCTTTTTTTTTATAAATATATTATAATCAAAACTCGACATCTAGACTTAGAACAAAATTTCATTTTATAATTAAATATAAAAAAATAATTTATGTAAATTCTTTAGTTAAATATTATATTATTTGTATAAATGTTTCTAAACATGAAAACAAATTATATAAATTTCTCCACATTTCTTTTTTATTTCTGCTACGTAGTATATACGATATATTATAAATTTACATATAATTCACCAATATTCCAAATAAGGTGAAAAATTACTTATAGTATTTAAATAAAGATTAACTTTCGACAAAATTATAAATATACGAGATAGAGTAATGAGCCATAACGTTCTGTTATGATAGTTTATCCTTTATTTATCGTATCTTTATCATATTTTTATCATTTCTTTATAATTCCTTTATCATTTCCTTTTCATTTCTTTGTCATATCTTTATAATATATTTTATTATTTATTTATCAATTCTTTATCATTCCTTCATTATTTCCTTAAAACTCTTGAGACAACAATTAATTATTATATGCCATATTATAGATATTTAAATTAGTGCTACTGCATTGTTCTAACTTTGACCAACACTTGAGATCATGAGAAATTAATTACCTAACATTTTTTTAGCGTAAACACATTTATTGCAGATACATTTTATAAAAGTAGCCTAATATTAGAATGATAGCAGATAAATGTGCAGTAGCAATCTCTGTAACTGGTATCTTTTTAGTCTGTGTCAAACTCTGCTCAAACCGTTTACCATTTGATTACTATTATTAACACATGTAGTTACTGATATTAACACACACATAGTTACACATAGTTACACATAGTTACACATAGTTACACATAGTTACACACATAGTTAGAAAAACACATAGTTACAAGCACACATAATTACAAACACGCATAGTTACAAGCAAACATCGTTACAAGCAAACATAGTTACAAACACACCTAGTTACACCTAGTTACACATAGTTACACATAATTACAACACACATAGTTACAAACACACCTAGTTACCCATAGTTACAAGCACACATAGTTACAAACACACCTATTTACAACACACATAGTTACTGTTATTAACACACATAGTTACTGTTATTAACACACATAGTTACACATATTTACACTAAGTTACACATAGTTACACATAGTTACACATAGTTACACATAGTTACACATAGTTACACATGGTTACAAACACAAAAAGTGAAAGAATAATTTCTGCTACCGTCAGTGGTTTCACAAATAAAGTCCATGGAGTTTGAGCAGTCATAGCTCTGCACTTCGTAACCACTGTCGCCAAGAATCATGACAGCACACCGGCTGGTAACGTTAGTAGTCACGAAGGCTAACCTGGGATGGACCGGAGTATTGCTTGCTCTCCAACGCAATATCAAAGAAGACAAATTGAAGGTTGGCAACCCTTCGGGGTTGTAAAGGCCAGTCCACGCGGTATACCTGTATTAATGTAATTCAATTTTAATAATTATATGCAATTCCATGTATTCCATGATATTCCATGTTGGAAAATGAAGTTTGTAACTTTGTTTCACTAGGCTTGACTACTGATGTGTCAACCATGTGTAACTAGTAAATATTTGAATTAATTGCGGCACATTATAATTAAATGAAAAGTTATTAATCTATTTTCCAGAACATGAAAGTGATTCAAAGTAAACAAATTTGAATTTATCAAAATTATAAATAAAGTCCAAGTTAATAGCAATATCAAAATGGTAATAACATATTTTTAACATATTATTTAATTACAAAAAATTGTTAAAAAACATTAATTGAACCAATAAAGTATAATTTGCTCTAATTCATGACATAAAATTGACAATTGTTATAAATGCATAAAGCAATTTCAATTCCTTTAAATTTTCACTTTTTTGTTTTTATAAATATCTTATTTATAGTTTACTACATTTTCAATATAGTTACTATTGTATTTTCATTAAACACCCGAATTATATTTCTAATTTACTAATATACAAATTTATATTGATTATCTCCATAGTCTACAAAAAAGTAATGTTAATTGTCAGTTTTAAATTAGTTAAAATCGTCTTTGAAATACACATTTGATAAATACGGAGATATTTTTCAATGAAATAAGAAAGCAAGACAACTTTTAAAAATGTCGATAATCATTTCGCGGAAGAAAATGGTGAGCTTACACTTTGAGTGAGAGCATAAGTTTAACCAGGTCTCTCAACTCTTCATTTGAGTGAATTTCGGCCAGTTGTCCATTGGATAATTGGCAACTGAGCTCAGCATCTGAGAAACTATCGCCGGTTTTATGAAAATAGGTTTTCTTCACTGGAGAATAAAAAGAAGGGTTGACAGTTTTGAAATAAATGCACATCAGAAAAAGGTTACTTGTTGACATAATTGTTAGAGGTTAATATATATTTTAGCGATAATGTATGTTTTAGATGACAACATATTTTTAAAATAATGAAAGACTTTATAAAAAATTAGAAATATTGAATTTTAAAATTCCATTATAAAATGGTGAATGTTTCACATTATGTTACATATTCCTTTCCTCAAAATAGTCGTAAATATAAGCACAGTTTTCTGAATTAAAATTGTAATTCATGAAACTTATACCAATATATTTAATACTTTAAGCATCATTTGCATTATTGTAACTTTTGTTAGTTAGACAAATGAGTATTATTAATTGTAATTAATTGTTATTTTTTGTAATTTATTGTTTCAAGAATGAAAATATGATTTTTAATCGATATGATGGTTTTCAATCATTTTAACAAATATTTTTGATTATTATTTGTGTGATAATTTGAAATCTATTAAAGCGTATATTCAGTATATGAGAGTAGTATAGGAAGAGTGAATTCAGCCACCTACATTTAGGGAGTGTG
>JAUZND010000249.1:0-14284 GCA_034780555.1 Coelogynopora nodosa | reverse complement strand
ATATACGTATTACGTTTTTAATAATTGAATACAATTTGGTATTTTAATTTTGTTGCGTTACTTTTGTTACACCCTGTATATAAGATATTAGACATTATGTTATAATATTGTTTATATCTGCATCTATTGCATGCATTATTATATACATTTTTATTTATTACAAAATAAACAGTGAACGAATTAGAATGATTACAGTGAAAACTGTAAACTAATTAAAAATATTTGATGTATATTATTGTTTTTAGGCGAAACGAGATACATTTATAAGCCACATAGGCAACCAAGAAACTTATAAATATGTTGAATTATTTCTTGTTATAGACCATTTAATGGTAAGTTACACAATTTAAAATATATATGTTTTTGTTGATAAAAGTCTACATACATGCAACAGGTCGAAATGCTTTGTCGGACTGCTTTAAAATCTCTAACTATTGGACATACATTTTATTTATTATATTTTTATTTATATATTTATATTATTATATATTTTATTTATACATTTTAATTATTTTGTATTATTTACATTGTACATCGCATTTTATTTGAATAATGTCAAGAAAAATATATTATTTAGGTTTGAGACATATTCTTAATAAATATGATTAATAGACTCACTTTGCAGATACATATTAGAAAATATATGAGAAAAATCTTAAAGTTATATGAAACATTGCAAACTTAACTAAATGTTATTTCATATTATTAATAATAACATAATTAAATTTTGCTAACGTTATGTTGTAGGGCTACTGCATAAAAACGTAATATAAATATATATATATATATATAACATAACAATAACATAACATATAATTAAACAATCCTTGATAAATTTGCAAAACTGTCTTGATATTTTTTTTAATATAATCTACCTATATGTTCATTTTATTTAATTCTTTTTGAAGTATAAACTGCTGAAGGACTCCGAGAGTTGTATTGCACACGCGATGAAACTTATAAGTAATGTGAATTCTGTGAGTGCTTTTTATTTATATCACCAGCTAATTAAAAACAATGTTTAATTTTTAATACAAATAAAATTGTGATTATTTCTAATTTGTTGATTCATATTATTGATTTTCATTTAGCAAATACTCGAAGAGATGTTTTGAATAAATATAATCTGATAATCTGTCAGTAGACAATATTTCGTTATAATAAACAATTTGGCAATATTTCACTCTACTAATAAAAAATATTAACATATAAAGAAAATAAAAATAAATTAAACTAAACTAAATTATTAAATTAATATCATCATTAATAGGACGTTTCAGTTTGAAATAGTGGCCTGTTTATAGTCACTTGTTGAAAGCAGTGCAGGTCAGCGCCATACAAATATGAAGTTTTCCGATTATATATTTGCTGAACATCTTATTGAGAATATTATCATCCAAAATTTCCATATAATTAAGTATATCATCATCATCATCATCAGCCCGCATCGGCCCACTGCAGGGCGAAGGTCTCAGCTTGACATTCCCACATTGATCTGTTGTTGGCTAATTGCTTCCAGGTTGATGCTTTCGTGAAAATTCGGTTCTAGTCTTCCCACAGCGCCATAGGTCTGCCCCTCGTCCTTTCCCCATCCCTCGGAATCCATTCCGTCAATCTTGAGGTCCAACAGTTATCTTGTTGTCTCGCAATGTGACCTGCCCAGTTCCATTTGCTGATCTTTATTCTCTTGATGATGTCATCAACCTTCGTTCTCCTTCTAACCTTCGTATTCCTTATTTTGTTTCGCTTTGTAACATTAATCATCGATCTTTCCATCGCTCTTTGTGTGGTCTTGAGCTTGTTCACCATTAATAAATAAATATAAATAATAAATTAAGTATATAACACATATTAATTAGTTTGTCAATATTAATTAATAACATAAGTTGCATATCATTTGATAATGTATTATGTGTATATTGTAGACATATTACTTAAAGAAGAAGACCATGGTTTCCTTATTAAATATCTTAATACAAGTATTATAAAGTGTAATATATTGTGTAATATTATTTGGAAAAATAAAACGATAAAACCCTAGATTCTCGTATATTATATATATCTAAATGCTCACGAGTAAAACCAATATATATGTGTGTATTTATATAATGGTAATTTATTTTAATTTTATCAGAGTAGTTTTAAAATAATATTTTATGTTTTTACAATTATATTAACAAAATAAACTAAATATAATTTTTTTTCAAATAATAATAATATATATTCTAACCTTAATGCGAACATCTGGATTTTTAAGCAATTTATTTGACTATTCACATGATCAAACAAATTTTCAGGACATATGGAAATTTTTTTTCTTCTACTTCTTGTTAAATATATTGGGTAAATAATTTCTATAATAAAAACATTTATAAAGTAATTAGTTTTTTACAATATATACAAAAACATTACCTTGTATAAAACTATTATTAGACTAATTTATTTTTGAAAAATACAATTTCCGCGTCAGGATTTGCATAGCACAATAAGTAGTTGGCAATCAAAAATCCAAACACTAAACAAATATGAAGTACAAATATTTTTTTTGCAAGATATTTCACTTAAAGGGAAAAAGATGGTCCTACCAAGCTGTATTCCACAGAAAACAGTATAACATTTCCTCGATTCACACTAGATTTTAGGGTTCATTATATATATATATGTATCAATGAACTTTTCGAACGAAATAATTTGTTTTTTATATGCTGTTGTAAATTATTAAGAATATGACTATTTTTATTATAAAATGTAATTGATGTATTTTTTATTGTACCGTAAACAATACTTAATGAATTGATAATATAATTTACATATTGATGTATATTATTTTGTAAGTATGTATATTCTCATAAATTATAAATGATATGAACAATATTTGGAGTATTTTCATTTGCAATATATTCTCGAATCAAAATTAATTAAATTGAAACTTATCCCCAAGTAAGTTATAAAAGTAAGAATTTTAAAACTAATTCTATTATAAATCAATATATTGTTCAGAAAATATACCAAAAATTATTCAATTTGTGAATATTACACTTTGTCGATTTATTTGAGTACATACTAATTCCAATTCTATGTTCATAATATCGAAACATGTTATTTACTAAAGTCCTCTGTTTTAACTGAGTGATAGGTTACTAACAATGATGGATTACAGTTGCAACCAATAAAATGTGTAACTAATAAGCATATATACAAAAGTCTATTCATTTACATAACATTTGTCAAAATATTGTAGTTTTATCACAATTATTACAAAGGCGCTATTTCCATACTGTAAATGATTTTTTTATTCGTAAAACATTGTTTTCGTAATTTTGCCACTTAAGAGTACTTTGAGCATCGAAGTTGTTCAAACTTGAAGTTTTCCAGTGAATTTAACTGATATGGAATTATAATTATGGGGAGTTTTGATTGACAGCTTGCACATAGTGAGTTCAGACCTTCATTCGGAGCGCTACATGTCATCGAGCGCTTTTGACATGGTGGTCAAGTATAACGTTATCAAAGTTTATCATACGTCGATTTGTTTCTGAGAATAACGCACCGTACAAATTGACTAAATATAATTTTGTGAAACACAATTTCACAGGGAACATTACAAAGAGTTCGGTAAATAACATGTAGAGTAGTAAGGAAGTAGCTCCGCTAACACAGCATGCTAATTGAATTAAAATGACAAGGTGGTTCACCTCTCTTCCTCTCCTTTCCGACCCCCCTTCCATCTGTCCAACCCCTTTCTTCCTTCTTCCTTCCCCACCTTCTCCGCTTCTGTAGACATAATAAACTTTGATTATTCCAGTGATAACCTTTAGGAAGCATATTTTAGCTATCCGAAGAACATACAACATAGAACTGATAATCTACTGTTTTCACTGGAGAAGTGCATATTAAGTGACTAAACTATGCGGAAAATAAATAGACTACAAAGGGTGTGAAACTCATCCAACATGATTAACTTCGAATATATTAATTTGTATATTCCATTAATAAATGACATGAATTATTTTTTACGGCGGACAAATTAGTTAGCTATATATTTCACTATTACCTGCAGAAGTGTTTGAAACTGATAAACAACTACCGTGGTCTCTCCTTTCATAATCGGAATTCTTTGAGGTTTATATTTCCTACAATTCACGTCGGACAAAGTCTACCAAAAATTAATTTGAGAAATATTGTTAAAAATTGAAAAAAACTGTTTATTTAGCAAGACAATGGAGCATATCCATCACTGGTATGTATATATTCATATATTTATTTCATTTATGTATATATTATACTAATGCTTTATTTCATATCTCCTACTCGCTGCATACTAAAGCATCTCGGATATACAAAAAATTAGACTGAAGATAAGCTTTTGCGTAAGTAAGTCCTGTTACACATGAAAGCTCACTCAATGTTGATGATCAATATTATAATATAGCAAGCGGACCAAGGAGAAAAAACTGACAAATCTCACCATGTATATTTCTAACGTTAACTATCGCAAGGTCTATAATAAGCTGACCACTATTTCTCACACCCAAAGACGCATAACATCCATAGATCAAATGAGGTGTATAATATTAGTTCTATAAAGAAGACGCTATATTTTTAAAGGACAAAAAACATAGAGTTTAAAAAATAAGAACATCATATTACACGACACCCAGAAACCCGTTACACAGTACTGTGGCTAAGAAGAATAGAAAACGAATGGTTCCATAACTAGGATTGTTGAGTGTTGAGTCTTCATCTTCATCTTCTGAAGACAGTGAACAGTTTGAGAAGAAGCAATGCTTTTATAAAAGTGACTATAAACTGACATTTAATGTGAACCTAGCTGAGTAGCCGATTTATCAGTTGTGGCAAGGATGGGTGAGTACGTCAGGATGGAGGGTGGGGAGACGATTGACGGGGGAGTTAGAAGAATAGGAAGATAGAGGATGGATAGGGCTTGAGGGACAGGGAAGGAAGAGTGCCGACGTTAACACAATAGTTATTTTAAGCCAATCATTGTACTGAGCTATCGGAGTTACTTCCATGCAACTATACAGAAAACAATTACAATATTTTTTTCAATATATTAAAGCTTTATCGAGTTATTGGAGTTCACATTTTACTTGTTGGAATTGAAATTTGGATTGATCGTCAGCGCATTCAAGGAAACGAGCAAAATGAGTTTCTGAAAAGTTTTAATAATTACGTAAAAATAAACATTCAAACAAAATTTGACCTAAACCACCTTTTAAGGTAAGCTAAAGTTATATTAAAATGAGTATGTATAATATACTGAAAATGTGATAAATATTTTAATAATATTTATAAAAATACATAACTCTGAAATGGACTTTAACCTGATTAAAGTTAAACATTTAACTAGATTAAAAAAGTATATTATTACATTAATATTTTTCAGAATAGTGTTTAACAAAATAATTTTAACTCTTAATTTTGAAAATGTTTCAATTATTTGTGATTTTCATACATTTTTAAATGTAAACAATTGTCTTCAAAATACCTGATTGTGCTATACATATATATATATATAGATATACATAGCTTTACTAACATTACAAATATTAACAAAAAGAGCATCGAGGCGGATAAGAGAGAGTACAGAGGGTGTTGATTAGTCATGAGCCAGAAGTCGCCCTTCCGATACTACTGTCGTCGAAGGCAGTGAGTTTATTTATTGCAACCCGCATGAAAAGGAAATGACATTAGTCTATTATCTTTAAGAAGATAAAAATTTGCAATTTGGTCATATAAAGTGGAACACTACTTTGTAAAAGATTGTATTTCTAAACCAATTTAACTTCCAGTTTTAATGCCTCCCAAACTAATAATAAAAGACGATACACTGCCTTTGTTATAGTATACAACTCAATCCAATTTTTTTATACTCGAATGACAATTTTTTGTACAATACGTCACAAAACATCACTGACATATATTAATTTGTAGGTAATATGTGTAAAATATATTTCAAATATCTAAGTAACATTTAAAAGTACATCGAATACGTTTTGTGTGCCCACTTTATTTTGTTTACCATCACTTTGAGTGCCCTCCCTACCGCCCCCTATCCCCCCAAATACACCAAAACGTTTAATTGGGTATATCTTTTTAGGATAGTAACCTATTACAATTAAAGTTCGTAAGATGACTCACAGATATAAGACAAATATATTTATACTACTCACGAATATTTGTTAGTAGTATATAACCTTAAAACTTTTAATTAGTGTGTTATTACATTATAATCTTATTATTTAATTATAAATATTGTTTTTATACCGTTTTTTAAATTTTGTACGAAAAATGACGTCATTCGTGACGTCATTTTTGTTTTTAGACTATAACTTTTGATGTTTACAACTTATGACAACCAAACTTGGTAACGTGACTCACCAACATAAGCCAAATATGTTATACTACTTTTTATTGTAAGTAGTACATATATATATATATATATGTTTAATATATATTTTTTTAAATAGTAAAATAAAATATAATAGATAGACATTCAGAATAACTATTAACCAGCGTCAATTTTTAAAAAATCGGTTGAAATTTCAAGGTTATGGACATTTTAGTGATTTACAGCTGATTAAATCAATATTTTTTAATATAGTAGAATGAAATTAAATAGATAGACTAGCAAAATAGCTCTGAGTCAGTGCTTATTTTTTTTAATCAGTTGAAATTTGACATTGTGATGTGTTACGGTCATATATTGCACGATGATTTCAATGATAATTCTGACGTTCACTCAGCTTGATTTTGCTACTTACAGATTGATTTCGATGAGAATTTCGACTAGATGGACCTAAATATTTTTGTTTCAAATTAATAAAGAATAATTTTTATGAATCCAATTTTTTATTAAGGTTACACAACAGTAGTTCTTCATTATATAAAGTTTTATATAAATATGTACTTTAATATAATGGATACACTTTTTTATTAGCTGTGTCAATGTCATCATCACCAACATGTGAGATATTAATCGAGTCCAATGCATCACGCACTCCGCTGTCAAAAATATACCAAAATCGTTTGATACTCTCCCGTAGCGCTGAATTATAGGTGACAAAAGGAGTATCCTCTTTAATTTTTTCGACTTCTTCCTCGATTTGTTCCATTGTCTTGTCATTTTTCATATAATTAAATAGTTCAATATAATTCATCATTATGTCTTGTACTTTATGTTTCAACTCCTTCAGGGTCAATTTATTATGTAAGTTTTTCTGTATGTCTTCCAGAATTGTAGTCAGAAGTGTCGTTTTATTGATGTTTTCTCCTCGTCGTCGGACCGTATTGATTCCTCGTCTGTCACTGGTTGATTTGAGTTTGATTTCTTGTTCGACATCTTGAGTTTATTGATATCCATGCAGTAGAGTAACTTTGGGAATTTCATTTCGTGGATATCTGTGCAGAATTAGTTTAAATTGTCTTTTAAGTTTTGTATGTAATCTATTTCTTGAAGAATCTTTCCGTAGTAGTAAAAACTATTTTGCTTTAAATAGATAGTCGATAGTAACAATAAATCCCTGATCGAAGTAAGCTCTCGAGCGTTAAACAGTACTTTGTGTAAGCGCAGTAAGTGTGCAGGAATTCGAACAACAGCCTTTTTACATGGGACAATTATTCTTCATGATTAAAACTTTAGCAGACATAAGTTATGTTTATCAATTATCTAGTTGGTTGTAATTCGTGTATATTTTTTGATCATCTTATCTAATTATGAGTTATCTATTCCAGATGTTCTCATAGAGAGCCTGTTTCGTTCTATATTGTCTTAATTGATTCCGATTGGTCATAGAAGTAAATTTTCACTAAATTATCAAGAAATGTAATCATTATGTGTGTGTTTTCTAATAATTTCGATGGTCTACAACATGGTTGTTTTACAATAAATGTTATATTTTTTTACATGTTAAGCACTTTTTTTAATGTGTGGAATGTTCTTTTATGATGCTAGTTGGTTATACAAAACGTACCATTTAATTAATATTTGAAATTTGAAATTTTGTTTTGGACAACTAAGTACAGAGAGATCGATTTCAAATACGCACGTTCGTGTCGAGAACTGGAAGCAGAATGAAATGTATCTGTAAAAGCATGTCTATTTATATTTGAGGTGAGGGAGATCAATCTGTAAGTAGCAAAATCAATGTGAGTGAACGTCAGGATACTTATTGAAATCATCG
This sequence comes from Coelogynopora nodosa, assembly GCA_034780555.1. Classification (NCBI taxonomy): domain Eukaryota; kingdom Metazoa; phylum Platyhelminthes; order Proseriata; family Coelogynoporidae; genus Coelogynopora; species Coelogynopora nodosa. The sequence goes on along the minus strand of JAUZND010000249.1, from coordinate 6,080 downwards.
TGCAATATATGGCTATAATACATCATAATGTTAAAATGTTTACAATTCTGTCAAATTTCAACAGATTTTTTAAAAATAAGCACTGACTCATAATTCTGCTTGTCTATCTTTTTTTAATTTTAATCTACCATATAAAAAAGTGATTTAATAAGCTGTAAACCACTAAAATTTCAATCGATTTAAAAAAAAATTACGCTAGCTCATAGCTATTCTGAATTTCTATCTATTAAATTTAATTTTACTCTATAAAAAATAATATATTAATAAAAATAAATAAATTTATACTACTTACAAAAAAAGTATTATAAAAGATTTGGCTTATGTTGGTGTGTCATAAGTTGTAAACATCAAAAGTTATAGGCTAAAAACAGAAGCAACGTCATGATGACGTCATTTTTCGTCCAAAATTTAAAAAATGATATAAAAACGATATATATAATTAAAAATAGGATTATAATGTAATTAAACATAAATTAAAATAAATGTTTAAGGTTATGTACTACTTACAAATATTTGTAAGTAGTATAAAAAATATTTGTCTTATATCTGTGAGTCATCATACTAACTTTGGTTGTCATAGGTTACTACTTTAAAAATATATACCAAATGAAAGATTTTGGTGTATTTATGATCCATAATGTTCCGGATCGTAAAATAAATAAATTCATTAAATGAGTGTAGGTAGTGGGGTAGCGGGGGCAGCAAGGGGTAGGGTGGTAGGGGCTCAAAGGTTGAATGTCATGGTCAAAGGTCAAGTGGTGATCCAGAATCCGCGCTTCCTATACTGCTAGTACAGTTTACTTTATTACTTAAATTAATTAGGAAAAGTATACTGTGATGCTAAAATGTTCTCGTGTGGATGAAATATAAAAAATTACACTATTTTTATATGTTCAATCCAACAGAATTGTTGTTTTGTTAACCTTATAATTTAATAGATTTGTAACATATTGCCATAATACGTTGCTGAGAATTTTATGGTTTAAAAAATGTGCAAATTTATCTTGGTGTGTGAGACTATCTTGGGTGTGTGACAATATAAACAAAATTATAATAATAAATGAATGTAAAAATTAAAAATTGTTAGACATAGTCAAACAGAATAGACCATTTGGCCATCTTGTCATAAATCATAATATAACTGCAACTAACAGCTCTCATGCTACCATGCTGCATAAAGGTAATCAGTTAGTTCAATTAATCTTTATACATTCTACAAAATCGTTATTATAGGTATATTGTATATACACGAAAGAGGCACAATACGCTGATTGGCTTAAAATAACGGGGCAAATTTGATTGATAACAGCTGACATGCCTTGAAGTCGTACAGCAATATTGTGCAATGGGTGATCGATCAAATCATCGGCCTCACCAAAGCTAGCCCTCCGTTCGTAGCGCTGTGCGATAGAGTCGATAAAAGGAGGGTAGGTAGTTCTAGATGATTGCAAATTTTGCCAGTTGTGCGGAAGAAGCCAGGTGTCACGAATTGTTTCGGTCTGTCCCTGTTTACAAAATTAGTAGTCGACAATACAGCAGATTCCTAAGATGCCAATGATATGCATGACGACATTGTCTTGGACGTGAGAGTCCTAGAGAACCGAGACACCATCAACAGAACATTTATTTTAAAACAAATTATCTTTGTATAAACATATACATGTATCAATATTTATTTGTACACGTTTTATATATATATTTCAAACATGATTCTTTTCACTAAATGATTAAATCAGTATGACTTTTTTATTAAAATTTAAAAAATTCTATACTGATAAACAGTATTATTTTCGGTTAATTTATATATATATACATATATATCTGACTAAAATATAATTATCTAATGTTTAGAACATTAGGTGTAAAACAGAATGTACAAATATCGAGCTTGTAAAACATTGGTATAAACAATTATCTATATAGATTTATAGAAACTTCAAAATGATTAAGTAATGTAAATATTCACCCAACTTTAAGTGAGCAATTCAAGTGCAAAGTTGTTTTGAAAATACAAAATCTTCTTTTACGTATAAGTCAAAGTGCAGTGGTAATATAATTGTTGAATTGCAAACAGTAGACAATGCAGCAGACAATTTCAGTAACTTATTGCGTTTCAGTGCAATTTCAGTAACTTAACTTAAAAATAACTATCTAATTGACCGGATTTATATTGCACTTTTTAATATCAATTAGTCCTGATATGTTAATAATATCTTATGATTGACTCTCCTTCTGTTCAACACTTTACGTGTATATCATTGTTTATTGAAGGGATTTATTTATTTATTTGTATTTATTTATTGTTTTATGTATATGTTTTAATTTATTCCGTAATCATAATGTATCCCAAAACATATATATGTCAACTTTTAAATATTTCCGAACTCTTTTGGATCGATTTGTTACAGAAATTACGTTATATTTCAATCGTCGCGGGGATAACGGATTTTAGCCATAATCATTTTAATTGTGACAACTATTAAATATCCGTAAACCACTATATAACATTGTTTACTTAATATATTATTCTATACTTATTTATTTTTCAATGTATTTTTTAATATTTAATTTATTTTTATCAAATTTCTGTATTTTATAAATATATAAAACAGAGAAATTCCAAAACTCACATTGTTAAAGATTGCTAATTTCTTATGACAAAATATCAGTTCAATGAATATTCAGAAACACACACAATGGATTTTAAATTTTGTAATATAATTGGATGCGATTAATTATACATATATTTAGTATCACATTTTCCAGCGGAAAGAAATTTGTCGAAGATTTACGAGGCTATGCTTATGTAGGTGTAGTGTGTGCTAGAGATTCTGCTGTTGGATTTACATTGGTGAGTTATAAATATCGTTTTACTCGATACATATGGTTTTGACTTCATTTCTCCATCTAAGTAAACACTATATATTAAAAAATTACGGATAACATATATATTGTTTTATTAATAGATTATTAACATATTGATATTGAAAATGTTTACAATAATTAATTATATGTATTATTTATAAATAATAATATATTAAAATAAATAAATATTTTATTAATCTAATTATATATAATTAAAAATTGATAAAATATAAATTAATTTAACATTAATCTCTACGGTATTGACAAGATTTCGCGTACCTCTTGAAAAAGCCGCGTATATAAAAGGGATTACTTAATCGAGTTGTGAAGCCGAAATTAGGATTCACCGCGACCCCGCTCTTCACGAAAACAATTTTGAATTAGTTTAAATCGACCAGTACAAACACATTTTTGTACTCGACCCCACAGCGGAGAGGGGAATAGTTCCAGTTTCAAGTCGTTTGCAGATGTTCTATATTTTCAGTTGCAGAGGGGTGGATATAATTGTAAAGTGGAAAGACGCCTTCCATATTATTTCTATTGTTTTATGTATGCAAATAACAATTATATATATATTATTAGTTAAGTTAATATTTATTAAATCAGTTTATAATTCCTTTTTTTATTTTAAATACATGTTTTGCTTTGCTTTATCTGAGTTATATCCAAAGGTTATATCTAATCTAGATTAGTATAGATGGCCAGTAGCGCTTTAGGATGAACACTGTTTTAATATAGAAATGCCTCTTTAAATTATTATTATCTGTCAGTCATATCAATTGTAGGCTAGCCAAATGAGAGACGACTAGATAAAAGTGTTTCAAATAATTTTATTCGGGAACATTTGTAATTATTATATAATTGTAGTACTCTCGACTATTTAACATTTATATATTTTAACTATAAACAGTTAAACAATTTCTTTCAAACAATAAAGTAAATTCTGTAGATAGTTTTTTAATTGCTTTTTTAGTTACAAGGAATTTAATTATTTGAAAGCTCACTTTTAATATTCAATTTAATCAGAATAAATTCTATAAAATATAAAAGTCGTCTCAACCTAATTAAGTATTTTTTAAATTCAATTAATTACGGGAAAGTTGATATTAATATTACAACACTTAATTATCTCTACCTATATATAAGTAATTTATTAAATTGCAAACTTACATCACCTCAATATACTTCGGATTGCTATTTATTTTAATAAAATATATTCACATCTGAATTTATAGAAATTGACGACGATCTATAGACCGAATCACAAGGTTATATCGACAAGTATTCGTTCCTCTAATAAAAAAAATGACCACGAAGTTTATCAAAGATACAAATTTGATAAATACATGTTTTATGTAATTTATTACGTGTGCACTTCAGCATCATCCATCAGGTATAGAAATAGAGTTCTCCCAGTTAACAGTTGAATTTTTCTCCTTTAAGATTTTTAGAGAGTGGAACCTATACCAAAACAAGTTATTGTTGATACAATATCAATTTCCCAATAATCTGTTGCACGATGTATTTACTGAAATGCCTTCTACACTAAAATAGCGGATTATATTAAAATGCCTACTGAAGAAGAAAGTCACTTAGGTTGACCAAAATTCACCAATATGGCTCAATTCCCAACAGTAACTGGTTGTATTTGCTGTACACAATATGTATTTCATCACAACTGTACTGCGTACACATCACTACAACACGGACGGTAATGATTACATAGACCGTTAGGGATTTCCCTCTAGTAGCATAAAAGCAGTGTGCGATCACCAAAGAAAGTTTATAAGCATCGTGGGCTGGCCCGGACGTAGCCCTGATAGCTCCCGATCCAACCATATTTCCACTCACAAATATAAATGTTCCTATTTTTCGCCAGCCAACTCAACCGGGCGAAACTTATTTATTCATCTTGAAATTTTTTTCTTTCTTGTAAAATGAACGCATACAAAATGGATAAATATTATCAATGCAATTTAATATGATATAAAACATCAGCTGACATCGTCATAATTTACATTTGTATTGGTCAATAGGAACTCAGAAAAGTTGCGAAAAATATTACTTATACCGTCACGTTGCCACTTAGCGACAGACAAGTTTGTGTTAGATTGCCAAAATAATTTGCTCAATTGTGAATACGGCTTTTCCAGATGGCTAAGTGAAGACAAAATAATTGATAAATAATTTTCTAACATGTTATTTCTGATAAGAAGCCTTTAGCAGTGCATTTACGGGGGACCGTAACAAAATCCTTTTTTTCAGCGTCTGCAAAGCTAAAATTTAGAGGTCCATTAACAGAATTGCACCGAGTATTTCGTTAGCACGCTCTTAACAAGAGTTTGTTTTACTATCAGTGATAAAATTTGCGAGTTAACAATGTTGATCCTTAAGACTTTAACATTAGCTGCTACTCTGCAGATTTTGAACATTATACTGTGAATGTACTTGGAATTTATCCCTATTGTAAAATAACAACTTTTCCTATTTTTAGGATTTCGATCTGGAAGGTTATCCTACGGCAGTTATAATGACCCATGAATTAGGTCATAATTTTGGACTGTCACACAGCAAAGATGAATGGGGGAGTGATGGTTGTCCTTGCCATTCTGGCAGTTGTATAATGGATTCAGTAACGATGCCGTAAGCAAAATTATATATATATATATGTGTTTATTTACATTTAATGTATTGTTTATATCATTTATATGTCAACATGTTTAATAACAGCAGTATGGAAGGAACGAATATAAATTAACACATGCCACTAACCCACACCATCCAATGTTAAATCAATAACTCGATCTACAAAAAAAATATCCGCAACTTTACCACAATTAATTTTCTAAGCCTAAAGGCCTGTGCCCACCAAGCGCGACGCGACGCGACACTTCGCAAAAAGTTGAAATACATACTTTTCAATTAACTAGCGCCCACCAAGCGCGACGCGACGCGACGCGGCAAAATAGAAGTTGAAATATTGCAACTTTTTTTGCGACGCCGCGCGACGAAATTAATAATTTTATATAAATAGGCGTGTTGATAGTTGTTCCTGGTTATGAATATACAGTAACTTATGTAAAATGAATGAAATATCATTCTCTTTTTATTTTATGAATACGTTATATTATATACCACATTTTAAAAAATATATTTAATAAATGGTGTTCCATCTTTTCATTTTACCCAATATTTACACTATACTACCTGACATT
>JAUZND010000248.1:0-14285 GCA_034780555.1 Coelogynopora nodosa | reverse complement strand
AAAACCGGGATGACTATCGAAAACTTTGCAAATTGGTCACCGCTGGTCGAAACCGACCATAAGGATATTGATGATGATGAATTAATATTTACATAATAAATTATAAAATAAAAAATTACAACCTACCACTAAAAATGTGGGTTGATATGCTCCACAGATGTGAAATATCAGTCTTGCTGACACCATGCGATACTTGTCGGTTTCAATACATTTTTAAACTAATAAAGTTAAAGTCAGATTCTAAATTATGAATGGATGAAGTCTATAACAAGGTCAGGTAATAATTGTTTTCTTATTCCACAAAATAAAATGTTGATATCTGTTTTACAGTAACAATTTAGTCAACTAATTTGTATCAATATTAGTACAGAAACCAATACATATTGTTTATTGATTTGCAAGAGCAGATCATATATTGCATAACTTTTCCGTCCCGGTGAAAGCTGGCTAATATATATTCTATCTAAAATTTTCTCGACGAATTCTTACCGTCTGAGCTACCTGACAGATATTGTTTGGGTAATTTATCAATTTAAATATGTAGAATAACACGAAATAATAAAAATTCGCGGCCCAATTTCATTACATCTGAAAACTGCCAAATAACTCGTTTATTAATAACTAAATTTAACTATTTATACTTTCATAACTATTAATAATACTATATTGAGTATGGAAATCCTTTGGTTTGATCAATATAATATATTGTATAACAAAGGACATGACTTTAATAAAGTTCAAAGAATTACAAGCGCACATGATATAAAATATGATTAATTTGCTTCAATATGTATTAGAATAAAGATAATAACTCTTTATATACAATCGATTTATTCTGTTTTTAATGTGAATGAATGTGTGCCTCAAGTTGTTCGCAACCACAGCAACCCATGAAACCTATTGAGATTTAACCACGATTCAAGCTCGACGAGTTACTTATCTCAATTCACATTGACGGTCGCGGTGGTGCAAACAGCTAACAAAGAAAAGGGGAACACACCACTTACATCAGACTCGAGGAAGTTGATCATGGCGCTCTCGGCCAAACTTTTCGACTCCTCGAACTTCTCTTCGGCCGCACGGATTTCATCCTCGGCTATTCTGGGTCCTGAAAATGGGGCAAAAGTCTCTACTTGAACCAGAAAATGACTGCCTTAAAAGCAAGACACGAGACGACACGACAGGACTGTCTGTCCCTTCTGTTATTGATGTATGAACTAACCATCCATTCAAATTACGTCAAGTATTATGCAGAGTTTTCGAAAAATAAAATATTTCTCAGGAACGAAATAGCATCTTGTTATATTTGGTGGGAAATTTGCTTATAGTAAAACATAGACGTAATAAATATAAAACACAAAAAGAGAATTTTTATTAAATTTTTAAAATTATCGCTTTTTAATGTTTCAAAAATGAAAAGACATGATTGAATTTAAGCCCTATATAACCTATCATGAGATATTCTGGAGATGTCAGTCAAGCATTATTTACACTTAATTCAACTTAGTCTTCCGTGTATCAGTTTCACTTTACAGAGACTCGCTATTCATTTAAAATATTATTAGAAAGTTAGTAACGAATTGAAGATTTTAGATTACTATAAGGTTATATTATACTCTACGACAATTACTTATATAATAAGGTGGTACTGGTCATTTTTGTAGACATATTTTCAAACATTAGTAAAATCCAGTTAGAAAAAATTCCCACACGTCGATAACTGTGCATATAATAGGTATTATTGTTTAATACTGATTTTAATAAATCTATAAAGATGACTTCCATTAATACTACCACCAAATGTACAATTTTTATTAAATATTTAAGATGTTGCACTGTTTGCTATTATTATAATTAACTACGTATTGTCAAAAGAGTAATGAAAAACATATACACCGAACAGCTGAAAATGTTAATAGTTCCCAATAATTCTCCAAATAAAGTAAAACAATAAGAAAACATGTAACTAAAATGATTGTTACAACTAAATTTTAAATCAAAGTAATCAGAAATAAATTATAAAATAATTTGATAATATGTACTTAGTGATGTGTATTACTAGCTATTTAGCATTAATTAGCAATTGATAAGAAATTAATATAATAATATTGTTCTTATCATTGATAATACTGTAAATAAGCTTTATTAATGATTACATCTACTACGAAAACTTGGTGCAAAGCATATCATACGCCAAAAACATACCTAACAGGACTGCGCACTTCAGGCAGATTACGAAGACAAACAACTAAATTGAGTTTTAATATTTAATACATCAGGTGTTTAATACTACGCAAACACTATAATGATTAAAATGAGTATGTTTTAAATAAACTCCATCCATGTTATAATAACGGCAGGCCTATTTAGTGCCTACAAGTTCCTTTAAGATCCTATAAATTCCCACAAGTACAGTCAGTACACTCTCAGTCTTGTACCTTCTGGTATGCCAGTTTAGGTTTGTTTAACTACAGACAGCAGCTTCTCCTGGGAATTGCAAGTCGCTACAACGCGCGCCATAAATTGGGGAAGGACACACGTAGGCTATACTTGGAATCGTAAGTTCACAGAGAACATTAAAAGTAGACAATCTGTGTCAACTAACAGAATCTTAAACATTGCCAGAGTACACGATCTCTAATTATTTGGGGCGGTCTTTATTGATGTTCGGCAGAAATATGTTTCACAATTATTAAATGACATATTACTCATGACATTAACTCATTAAAACTAAACACATTATATTACTTTAAACACTACCAACTGTTTTCCAATTCCAAAGAATCTGAAATTATTCACATTTTGATTTTTTTCTTCTTTAAAGGTCAAACGCATTATATACAATCTTCATGCAATCTTCACAGATTACTATAGTGGACTAGCAGTTTATAATCACTGATTAAGAAACAAATTAATGTAATACATGAGTTGTTCTAATTTTATTTAGTTTTAAAATGGCCTTTTTATCAATCGCCATATAATATTAACAACCACAAGCCGGATACTTTTATTTGGATAAATTAATGTTATACACAATTAAGATGTATTATATATATATATTTCTATTATCCTTTTCATAACATATTTTGTTACCAATTTTCAAAACTGAGGGCAGTATTCTTAAAGCACAATTGTCATTCTGAATAAGTTCAAATAAATGCGTAATTTCCTAAATTAATGATTTCAGTGTATTCCATAACATCAACTTTAATAACTATAAACAAAAGTATTTACTTATCATCCTAATAATTCTGAAATCAATCCCAACATCCCAACATACCAATTTCTTTATTTTTTTATTCCTTAAATAAATAAACATACAGAAATTATAATGTTCCAACTTTAAGTTCAGTCGTGCAAGAAATAGCAGAAGGGACAGACAATTAAAATCACCAGCGCGTCAGACATAACTATGAAAGCCAAGGCTGTAAAACAGTCTTTTAATATCTTCCCTTTGCGACGAGAACACAATATGTGAGGTAACCTGGCGTACTGGAGATGATATCTATTCTTTGCAGTCCACATATTACGTTTTGTTTCAAGTTACGTTATTATAAGTAAAAGGGATAATAACATATATTATACGTACTCATTTTGACAAACCAAGAAGCAAGAATCGATTTTTTCATACCGATAACAACAAAGGAACTTGATCCTAACAACAGCTAATAATCTGCATGAAACTACACTATAATGGACTGAAAATCTATGCCGTAGGAAAAATCGTGCAACTGAGAGTGAAACATAGATGAAACAATATTTAATTATCTATTACTGATATTAAACGTTAATTAGTAGATATTATTGGCTATAGCATAATTATGAAAACTATAATATTAAACTTTATCTACATTTTACTCTCAGTTGAGTAACTTTTGAAACACCCTGCAATATTATCGTTTATGAACCATACAACGCAGGCCAGTATATATATTTTGAGACGACCTTGACCGCAAAATTAACATTGACGCCTGCAAAAGCGTAACTATCTATAAATATTTTTCAATTTATGATATGGTTGCCGCTGACTATCAAATTTCCGGGCATTCAATAGCGTGGTCATTCAATTGTTCAATTCCTTTCAAAATTGAATATTTCATCAAAAAAATTAATGTTTGATATATTTACTACCATATCAATAAAAAAATTAATGATTCCAAATTGCACCATTTGAAGTAAAATGAAATCTACCTAGAACTACAGTACACTATGGTCGATATTGAACGACTGAGGGAGGGTGGTCCGGTCTACTTTGAAAGCTAGATGGACGTCGACTCATCCGTCGTTGGAAGACGACCTGCAGGATAGAGGGACGCCGTACGTTTTGGGAGCTTCCAGGGACGGGACTTTTGCTTCCCGCTACATAGCCCACACACGCAAGGAGGCAGACTCGAGAGTTAGAGTGGAGCCGCAGTCACTTTTGGGGGTTTTCAAAGTAACCTACTGATATCTAACCCACTCAGTTTAATATTATCCAAAAATGAAGTACATTAAGTAGCCTACATTATGGTGTAGCCTAATTCTCTAAACTGTCCATTTCGCGGTATTTATATTACAAAAATAAACTGCAAACTCCATTTTTATCTAAAATTTGATAATTAATGACGTTGCAATAGTTATCAGTAAGTGCGCATTTTTTTAAACTCAAAAAGTTTTGATACAAACGGAAATTTTAAAATGTTCAAAATGGTTATTTTAGCTAATTTTGAGTCACGTACTAAGACATCAAGTTTTCCGTTATATTTTAAGGAAATGTACGAAGTTGAAAGATAATTAAGAACAATATACAGAACGACAGTCTTATTTGACTTTGAGTAGACAACGATAAAGCACCGGTGGGTTGATTCTCTTTTTGAGTTGGTGAGTATAACACAATTAACAGAATCATTGAATGCATTGCGGGGTTAAAGATGACAATTTTGACTGTATATTTTGAATACAGTAAGATTGATTTTTCAAAAATAACTCTAAATGGCGCCAATCAAAAATCCTTTCAATGGAATACCAAATTAGATAAAAACGTTACATTTACATACAATTTTTATATTCTGGTTAATTTTTAGGAATACCCAAGGTTTACGAATTTGTGCATATTTTCAAAATCTTTATCGGCGTTGAAAGCCGAGCGAGAGGAGTATTTTTCGTATTCAAGAAATATTCCACGATATGTTTCGCACTGCCAACTGCTTATTGTATTTACATATACGACCCTAATAAAAAGTAAATGTCTCAAAGTAAACACGCCTGTTTGCTGATCTTCATGCGAATAATTTTTAGTAAACAAAAACGATATAAATTAGTTTTAAAATAACTGGCGTTTATTCACAAGTATTTATTTATAATATTCACGTTTAATAATTGCGCACTTTAATTAACTACATACATACATAAATAGACACACACAAGGAACACTGTACACACACACCTGAGAAAGCCCGTGGCTGCAACGTAATACATTGTATATACTAATAATATATCGAAGTAAATGACTCCTCCACCTCATGTACATACACTACGGATCTCTACTCTTTCTTCACCATGCAGCCCGGAAAATGTCAATTATTCGAAGCCCCCCGCTGCGCTGTGCTGAACAGAAAGCTATGTACTGGAGGAGGCACATGGCAGTGGTTCGTGAACAGAGAATGACCTCCTAACAGCACCAGTCCACCACCAACCGTTCTCTTTCGATCTTGCTGGACTCAAATCACCAGATCATATAGGGTCACTTGGATTCACAGTGTAGTGTAAAAGCAAATATACGAACTATTGTCTCGAACTGTGTGCGCTTTTCGCATATTACATACTGTACAATGTGTAAACTACAAGAATGTTTATCTTTATTTAAAGGATCTCTGTTAATATATATTTATTGATCGTTATACTATTTAAATATTAATCAATACTAGTGTGTGCATCTAGCTTCAAAGTGTAGTCGGATAACAATAGCGCAACATCGCTAGACATTCATAAAATAACGATAGCGATTGCAACAAAAGGTAACCTATAAAATATAAAAGGCCTATGAAAACCATTAAATAACGTATTCACAAAGCTTACCTAATTTGTTTAAAAAGAACAATGTTAATAGTTTTGAGAAACACGGAGATCACCATTGAAACCAGCTGTTAAAATGTATTTACGTGTTATACGCATGGAGGTTATTTTCAAAATGTTATTTATCAAAATGTTACCCAAGACGCGGTTTTAAAATGTATTTCTAAAATAATACTTCTTTAAGCGGTAACTATGTATATATGACAATAGATACGAATATTTAAAAAATTATATTAAATTATTGTTTTTAACACTGAATAATTGTTAATATAACTGAAAATGACACTTATTATCTCATTCTCATAACAAATTAAATAACGCGAAGAATAGATAAATCGAGGACTTTATTTACCTAACGCTTAACCCAAGAAGATACAGTCATTATTTGTTTAACCTAAAAACTAAGAGTCGAAACAAAATACAGAATTGATTTTAAACGTTTAACAGGCATCTAATGAATATAAATTAATTTCTGCCACACAAGACGTGGTCTAATCAACGTGGTATATTTTAGAAAGGGTTGGGAAAGGAAATGGACTATAAAATAAGAGAAATGATTAATTGCCTCTTCATTTGATATTCTAAAAGTTACTGGTCAGTAATAAAATTTCCAAATGGTATTTGGGTATGTTACGATACTCTTGTAGCACGAAAAAAAAGCTTTTAATAAACTTAAAAACAAGTTAACAATATGTTCATATATATAAACCTAGCTAAATAAGAATATTTTAATATTATATTTCCTGACATCAATAGGGTATTTTATATTTACAAAGCTAATCACTGAAAACAAGCATAAATTCATCAGAATTTTATACAATTTTACATGACAATTAATGAAGAGTATATTAAGATATAAAAATAAAATAAATCAGATAACTTATAAAACCGAAATTACTGACAGTGTTTTCATATTTATTATTCAAGTATCAACAAACACACGCCATTACATGTAACAGATTTAATACTGATAATAATGCCAGCAGTTAATCAGGTCGTTATATAGACGGTACTTAGCTATTCGTTTGCAGGAGCATATTGATTATTATGCATTGTGTCATTGTAGAGTAACACAGGGTGATTACATATAGGCAGGGTGAAGGTCTGGATGCATTAGAAATTGTTAATTTTTAATTAATGTGAGCTGTACACGATAAAACATGATATGTTAATAAAATGGTAATCTATTAAATTATTGTCAATAATATTGTGTGCCCCATAATTAACACTTGAAATTAAAATCAATTAAAAACACAGATAAATCAATTAAAAACACGACTAATCAGCATTAATTAAAAGTGAACTCTCATGTTGATGAGTCATTCATTAATGGGCGTTGACTTTTCACTTATGCTGATATGCACTCAAGTTCAATACTTAAACAAGCATAACAATTGTCAGCAGCACTCAGCACTGAAAATTCGAATATTAAATAATTTTTGTTTAATATTTCTGAGCGTTTGCATCGCTATTAACCAATCAAAAATGCTTCTGTGAGATAAATCGATGTATATTTAGAATCAGCAGTATTATCGTCAGAATGCAGCCCGCTTCTATGAAAGTAATCCCAGAGGTGATCAAAAAATGGTTGAAAATGGAAAAAACGGACAGTGTTTTGAATAAATCCGTTAGTGAAAGACCCTCTCAGTATTTCTTGAAATTCAGGAAACTAAAGAAATCAGTCTGTCGGCATTCAAAGGAATTGCAAGTTCCTGTCAGGAAATATGGGGCTCGTTTGAATCCTATAGATTGTATAATGTTCTGTGATGAAGCTGTCTTTTATTGAAGTGGTAAATAAAGTTCAACAAACAGAACGTCAGGAGGTATTGATATAGGAAGGGAATTCAAACTGGATCTTTGAAAGCAGTGTTCCTGGAGAGTGTTAATTGAAAATCTAGTACCTGCACTTGACACATTAAGCAGATGTCCCCTGTAATGCTTTCAAGGGTATGGTCTACCACCCCATAATGCCACCAAAGTGAGAGATTGGTTGGATACAAATATGTGCTCCACTCCATATCCCCTGAGATGACACGACTTGTTAATTTCTTTTGTGGTTTTACTAAAAGCGAAGATGTATTTAACAACACCAATTATATTATACACGTGTGCAATATTTGCGACAATGAAACATGAACACATTTGCAGAGATTAACGTAGATGTAGCGATGCTGCACAACGTCTATATATATTTTCAAGAGAAATAGGACGTGCATTTCGTCTAATGAAGGACCTCGTTTTAAATTATTTTGTGAGTTTCATGTAGCCTTTAAATTTTATATTTACAATTATGTTTAATTACTAATGTCTTCAACATAAAATGCAATATCGTACGCATATACATTACGAAAAGAAGAAAAAAATCCTATGATATGAATATCGGCCTTGTAGTAAAAATTCCATTGATATCAGAATTGCAATATTCCTTCTATTAAGAAAATAATTCATAAATATATGTAATAAACAATAGTCTTAATAAGATTGAAAGAATCAAACTTTGATCGGATAAGAATGTTTCTAAAATGTCAGTGTACAATGTGTGAGTGTATACGAGTAATCAAAGTTATTGAACATCTTAATACGTTATCATAAAAACGAAGACTCAGATCCAAGTTGGTTCCAACGTTATGCTACATTATTTATAATACACGAATATGCGATATGTAAAAAGGTTCATATACAATTGTAGGGTGGATAACGCGGTAGAACCAATCAGCAATCTCCACGACAAATAATCCATTGAATAGACCCTTAAAGTTAGAGATTAAATAATAGTAGCAACCAAGGAACCTGAAACTATACAATAATTTTGCTAGAATTTTTTTAATTTCTTCTCTATGAAATAAGTTAACTATTCAAAACATCATTAAGGCTAGAATAAGTTTTGACAAATCTTGAGCCTTTTTATTCTGAGTATGAGCAACCATATTATGCTTAACTGAAGAAGATGACATACTCAACATGAATGGCTATTACGAAGGCATCACACCCACTGCTGAATTACTAAAATATTACTTTTACACACAGATTTGTTTTTGACCGAGAAACATTTCCCGGAAACAAACTTTATCGCGCCATGCTTGAATTGATAACGTTTTAATTAATGTCAATACTAAAATTGATTAATGTTCTGAGAATCAATAACCAATAAATAAATTACGCATTAGTCCATGAAATAATCAAATACATCAATAGCATTTTTCATTTTAGTGGGTCGTCAAGTAAATTGCATTCAAAATTATAATTAAAAAACAATTAAATACACCAACCATAAAGAATAAATTATTCAAATTTAAGAGAAAACTGGTTTACTATATTTTTGGAGATTTGTAATCAATATAATGATTATTCATTAATCCTTTCAAAATACGTGTAATGCTTTTGTGTATAAAAACAATGATCTTGACTACAACAAATTAATATATATATACATTATTATACGATATTATTTATTGTTTAATAGTTCATTATATTTTACGATTTAACAGTTATAATAAAAATAGATTATAACGAAATGATTCATACTGAATTGAAAAATACTACTTTGATGTATAAAGTTACCTCATTGTTACTAAAATCATAAAAACCCACTATATAACTCAAATGAATAACATGCAGCTATAAAACATTCAGACTACATACACCTACGAATATTTTGAGATAAAGGGTAAGGAAAATGGTACATGCTTTAGAAAATGTAATAAATGCATTAGCATATGTTAATGTAGTGAAATCAGGTGTATCAAATCAGCGAAACAATGAGTAGGCAAACAAACTGAACACAAATATTTACTGTATTATACTATGCATGCAATGATCCAAATGTAAATTGTTCAGGCAAAAAATAGACGTACCTGCTGGTTCTGTAAAGAAAAGAGATAACATTTTGAAGAGACAGTTAAAAAATATCAAATACTAGTTCACTTAATATTAACAATATTGAATACGATAAAATAACTTTTGTTTACGTCGGATGATAAATGAAGTTAAAACATACATCGTCGATATTTTTTTCTTCACATAAATCAAAATTCTCCACCAAAAGAAGAGATGACCTTTTAAAATGTTAAAGTGATTATTCTTTCCCTTGTTAAAATACCAGCAGACGAATGCACCCTCTAATCTCAACCTGACCATTTGATACAGGTGGTAGGTAGCGTTTCCTCCACATTCGCCTGTGTCTATATATACGGACCGATTGCAACACCTTGGATCTAGACTTTGTGTTTGTCTGCAACTATGACAACATCGTCCTGCCCCGAACTCGCTCGCCCCTTCTCTCTCTCTCTCTCTCTCTCTATCTCATTCTGTCCATCCACTCACCTTTATCCATTTTTCGCTTCTTGCAGTCATAGTCGAGACGGCGACTTTGCAGTTTCTTGCGATGGTGCTACAAAGGGAGAAAGTACACGAACACAATCAAAAAGTGAAGTTGTCACTCTTGACATTATGCCAGATTTCGTATATTACCCGAATGACCTTGACACATCGACCGATCAAACGTTTGCTACTTATCAATCATTATTATGTGAATATTAGTAGAAAAAATAGTAAGGAATAGTGATATTATGGCATGTGTCAAATATCTATTTATTTAAATGGTAACAAATTTGAGCATCGTCAAAGAGAAGCAGGGCTTCATGGCTGCAGTTGTATCTATTGTAAGTAACGTAATTAATATCTATTTTCTGTTAATACACCAAACTAACCTAAAAGTAATGTCAAACCTTTAAATCAATAACTCCTTAAATCGATACATCTTTATCTAACGGGAATATTTTTTGACTTATACGTTGCATACGTGAACTGTATACAATATGAAATACTTACAAGCTGTGCGCGCGTGTGCACTCAAATTTATATATATATATACAACATAACAAAAAACTATAGCACGTATATTTAAAGATACTATTTATTATTCAACTCTATTAAAATATCATATACGTGGACTTATATTTATGCTATCAAAGCTGCAAGTATTTATTGATATTCTAATATTAAACATGCTACATCCTCTAACAGCAGACTAATTCGTCATAATTCGTGTGATTAGTGCTAACTAATGCAAGCAAGGCAACTACGCAATTTACATCGCGTGAGATATGATTAAGGTAAGCAGATAATTGAGCGATATCAGTTCTCAAAACTTAGGCAGGATTAGTGAATTTTCATAAGATTAACGTCGATGTATGTAGCCAAGAAATATATTTTTTCATAAGCTCACTGCGTATAAGACTAAGTAACGAAACGTTTGAAACATATACTAATGCACTTTTATAGGTTATTTCAAGTGCAATATTAAAAATTGAAAGCTGTGCACTCGTCTCTTGGTCAAAGTAATTTAATTATCGATGAGGGGGGGCTGTCTCTCAACAGTTATCGGAGAAAGCTCTGAAGATTAAGTACAGTTCTGAAACATATAGAACATTTTACAGAACACTAACCAATATCAAAACCAGAGGGAAACAAAATGTGTTACTTGCGCGCAGCATTGATGTCACTCAAAAATAGTATGGAGATATATAACAGTGCAAGTTAGCTGACTTAATATGACTACAGATGATACTGTTCATTGTATTCAATAACATGTACGTGCTAATAAAAACATAATAAAACTACCGAATGTAGCATTAGGAAAGAAAACCGTTCAACGTAGATCGATAATCAATATGATATCCCACAGAAGGGAACTACATAGCTGAGTAATTACGGAATATCTGAAAATGGTTTCCAATTACTTTGTGAGACAGACTTTCTTGTCGACTCAATTTATTCGACAGAAGATTACTGCAAGTTAATCTTCTACAGTTAATTCTAAAGATGTAGCCAATTATTTCATAAGAATAGCATAAATTGGAACTGCTTTTAAACAGAACACATTTCGTTCTCCACTCAAACTGTAAAAACCTAGTAGATGCTCCTTTTCGTAGAGTTTCATAATTTCCTCTTTATTGAGATCATTCATTTTAATTAAATATATTTTGACCGAGGAAGTAATGTATATTTAAGGCAAACAAAAAACACAACCACCCGGCCATTCACTTGTCAGAAGATTAAAACTAAAACTTAATACAAGTTATAGATCCAATTATATAAATATACATATTATTCAATTCAAATATACACTGCAATTGGTACAAATTGTGCACCATATCCCGACCACCTATGACACAGGTACGATGATTACATTTTGATGACACACACTGGTGTATATTGGCCTACCTTTAGAAGAGATAATATTAAATATATGTCATAATTAGATAAATATATACAACCAAGTAAGGATGTAGTTCACTACTATTCCGCTTTAGATAGTAAGAACCTCTGTTAGCAGCTGTAAGATGACCGATATTCTAG
The DNA here is from genome assembly GCA_034780555.1 of Coelogynopora nodosa. NCBI lineage: Eukaryota > Metazoa > Platyhelminthes > Proseriata > Coelogynoporidae > Coelogynopora > Coelogynopora nodosa. The sequence goes on along the minus strand of JAUZND010000248.1, from coordinate 1,871 downwards.
ACACAAGTCTCTCTCTGTGAGTTACCGATATATCGGAAGTGTGTGTGGAGTATGGACTATGGATGGTTTCAGTTGGGTGACTCACACTCGAAAATTATCCTCACAACATGACCTACCAACCAGAGACGCCCACTGTGGTTTGGTCATCAATTGAAGGCCAACTCAAAATGCACGTTTTAACACGAAGAAAACTCGGGAATACGACAGGACAAAAAATAATGCCGATTTGTTTTTAATTTATTTTCAGAATATTTATATGTCACCATCACTGAATTCCAGACTTTTTCCAAACCTTTTAAAAGCCATCTCAAACTTTTGTGTACATTATATTCTGTAATGGAATATATTCATAACAACAATTAATCGGTATGTATACATAGAGATTATAAAGTTAAAAGGTTATGTTGCAACAGCTTGGAAGGAAAAAGATTACACGTCATTAGAAATATTCAGTTCAAAGTTGAAGTTTTAGATACCCTCAGGGTTTCCAAACTAAACAAAGTCGAAATCCGGACGACTCATTGCTGCGAGCGAAGTGACCAACCTATAACCGACGCCAAGCGGTGACAATCTTTAGGGTCAGGTTTTTGCTGATTAGTCCGGATTCTTATTTGCCATAGAGGTAATTATTTAAAGTTAATGAATTATCAGAATAAATTAAACCTGCAAAAAAATTGAGAAAAAATGGTGTAGATTAATTGCTAAAAAGTCATATATCCACAATTTTAAAAAATCTACCTTTTTTCAGGCAGAATTTTCATAAAAAATCTTATTTTGCCATACTTTTCCAGTCAGGAAAACACCTTTTAAAATTCAAAAACTTCGTATGAATCCTATAACCCCAATAAAAAGTATGACCTTAATAGTAATGACGACTTTAAAACTTGTATACGATTCAAGTTAACAAAAAAACCATTTTGTAAAATATAAATTGTCGTTTCATTATAAACACCCAAATTAGAATTCAATTATATTGCTTAAACAGTATAAATGAAGAGAAGGTAGCACATAACTATTTATAAATATATACAAACAGCAAAAAGTGAGTGACAACTCGATTCAATATAAATTTTTTCAATGGGTACAGTTAAAGCGTATAATTAAACGATTTATAAAGTCAAATTTTAAATATCACAAGGCACAAAGTCAAACATACACAAAAAACGGAATGAATAAATAGTTTTCATAAAATGTTGTTTAACATAGATATTGTAAGAGAAAACCAATTAACTAATAAATGTGAATTATTGTATGAAATAATAGCGAACTCAATAATTGTACATATAATGGAACATGTAGTTGTCGGTAAAAAATTAAATATACGGGCGTAGACCACCAACAATCAATGTATCAGTATGTTACATATTCAGTGCTTTCGTATTTTGGTCTTCGAAAATTGATAAATATGTAACAATGTACCCTTTGCACCAATTATTAAATTAGTTATCACGGAGAATGATACAAAACTTAGTCTCGTTTTCTAATTGATAACACAGTTTTTCTACTGGCTCATCATAAAATGATTTAGCTATGGAAACTTTTACTTTAGTAGTTTATTTTTAAAAAACCGGTTTGTACGGGACATATTTTACAACAGAAATGACAGCAACATCTTATTATCTATTATATACACAGTGTTACAGCGAAACTTATAAGTTACAATTAATGTACTAAATAATCTACATAATATTAATAAAAATAAAAGATAAAGCACAAGCTGCTATAAAATAAATATATTTTTACATAAATTTTCGGAAGAAAACTTCCCTTATCAAATGTGATAAAATATGAATTAAAACAGGAAGACAGGCCTCTAGTAGTTGGAAAATAAATGGTGACGCAATAGGATTAGAAGAGAAGGTGTATGTAGA
>JAUZND010000247.1:0-14287 GCA_034780555.1 Coelogynopora nodosa | reverse complement strand
ATATTAAACATTTACATTTTATTATTGCTTAATTATGTCATTCTTTTTTACTGATTAAAAACTAATCATATTTGTATTTGTTATCTAAGATTAAATTTAATATCCTTGATATTTTTTTATCAATTTATAGATTTTGTTTCTGTTATTAAAAATACCAGTTGTTTGAACTAATCATACCTATAACTTTGTGTATTAAGATTTTTCTTCAAATTTTAGCTAAGCCCGAAAATTTAAGCTTGGCCCGAAAAATGAGAAAAATGGATTTAGCGACACTGTATTAGAATTAACAGTTCAAAGGAAAGCAGGTGGCAATTGATATTTACAACAAGGCAGGGATCACTTTATTAGCCTCAAGGTTATTTGTAATATAATAAAATTATTAAAATATATGCAAAAATGTATGATGTGAGATAAAGAAATCCTATAATTACATCGGACGTTATGTTGGATATTATTTAATGTTGTGTATAAGATTTATTAGTTTTGAGACTACCAGAATTAAAAACAACACTAATGTGCCACGTTACAAAACTCTAGTGCTTTAGACAAATATTTTGTTCGATTAATGTCACTATTTTTTCTTTCTTTTATGATAATGCAATATTAACTTAAGTAACGTAAGCAACTTATTAGTGATGTTACTTTATTCTGTTATGTCCAGTGCAAGATTTGCTCTTCTATATATTCGTATTTGATGTTGTCTCATCGCTAACTGTATCATATATATGTAAACGATATCTTAATCGATTATACTTTTGTATTACATTTTAACTGTTCCATAAGTAGTGAAGATGTCAAATTTCCTAAAAGGAAAGTACATCTAGTTTTACGAAAATGAGTACGAAAACACAATTTAATAGTTTTTGAACACTGTCACACATAGACTTTTGAGTTTTTTTGTATAGTGCAACACTACTTCCACTAGTGCACACTAAATAGTAATGAAATACGCGATAGGTGAAAACTGACATATTCCATCTTGAGATGAAACGACTGGAGAGGTTAAAAGTGGTCCGGACTTCGCAGCATTTAAACGTTTCTCTTGTACAAAACGAAACAAAAGAGGTGTGGAAATGTGGTATTACCGTAGGGCTTCATCGAGTTAGATGCGTTTTTATGGAAATGCGCACCACATATCGACATAACGTTAAATAAACTTAATTACTTCTAGATAAGGGTAAATCTACCTGCAGGTAAATATCCTGAGGGTACAGCTGGTTATCAATACGGGTACGGGAGGTATCACACGAACTACGCCCAAACCATTCAATGTCTCGCACATTACCTGATCCCCAAGACTCTCCAGCAGTCCCGGCTAAGCAAATATCAGTTAAAATTAAAATATTAAGCTTGTTTCAAAATACCAATCACTTCCGCTGATATCTGGTCTATTCCTTTGGGGATCAGAGGCTTCTTTTCCGGTCCTGTGGAAGTGGTCCTGCTCAAGTTGAGGCTAAACGCAAAATCTAAACAACTTAAGAACGACCATTGATTAGCAGTAAATGTAAACAGGAACGTAATGTTTTTACCTCAAATTGTGTTATTGTTGATTTGACAATTGAGGAACGTGCTTGATCTTTTGGAATTTGATTTTCCCATAGTTGAATTAACGTTAAATTTTAACATAGTGGGGATCTATAAATTTGTATTCCGGTGTTTCAGGTATATTTCCATGAATAGTTATGCTTGCTTAGTTGATTACATTAGACTAGTCTGCAGGAACTATTATGTGTTTTACATTTTATTCGCCCTTTACACATGTTAATATAATCTACTTTAATTTCTCATTATCGTCATTGTTTTATATCAAATATATAATATTTTCCCCTTTTTTAGTGTTTCACTGGCAAGCCACAATTATGGGTCCCGTAAGTTTACACAATTAATTTGATTTGACGTTATATTTTTCACTATATAATTATTATTTTTTATTATAGGGGGAAAGTCCTTATGAAGGCGGAGTGTTTTTCCTAGATATTCATTTTCCAACGGATTATCCCTTCAAACCTCCAAAGGTAAGCATTATAATGAATAATATCGATACAATGCAATGTTTTTAATGTATCAGTTCCTTTTTAATAACTTGTCAAATCCACTGTTAATGTTAAGTTACAGCCTGTTAAGTTCGTTGGCATTTCTTGAGCTCTACATTAAATGTTAGAATATAAAACAAGTTACTTTAGGTTTTATTGTTACTTCAACATCTTGTATTGATCTGAAAGTTTGATTTAGATTAAAAGAAAATAAGAACCAAACATTTCATACTGTTAGTTATAGCCTACCTTAAATTATGTTTTTTTTAACTAATATCAGTAATATTTTGCAATGCTGTGTGCATCTTTATTATTTGCCTTTTGTTAACTCGTTCTGTGTATCAATATATTGTTATCGGGGTTCTCCTATCTGAAACCTACAAATTAAAATTGACTTCTATAAATAATTATACTTGAATTAATTGGTTTCTTTTTATCATTATTTATTTTGATTTGATTGAGCTGGAACAGTGCTGGTTGTGTTTTATTATTATGACGAGCTGGTACATATTTTCGTTTCGTTATTGAAATTTAATAGAATATTTTTTACTGAATTGTTCTGTAATTTAAAAAAATTGTTTTGTGATAGGTGCATTTTACTACAAAGATATATCATCCCAATATCAATACGAATGGAAGCATATGCCTCGATATTTTACGAAGTCAGTGGTCCCCGGCGTTAACAATTTCGAAAGGTTTGTCTTCATTTATGAAATGTCTACATTTTTTAAACATAAGTTTATTGTTTTTGGTTATATATAACGATGAGTGTTTTTCAATGCTATTATTGCTATACATAACTTGTCCATGTAGATATATCGTTGGATTGATTAATTAAGGTAGAACAGTATTAATAGCCTATTGTTTATTCAAATAGGATGTAATCCATGCATCGTTTACATCTGTGACAAATTACTATATAATATTTATTCGAGCTGTATAGCTATAAGTAACCGTTGGTGTTCTGTCTCTCTGCTGTTTGTACTGGCTCTGACTTATTATTAATGGTTTTCTCAATATTTGGTTTTGGTGTTATCGTTTACTCTTTAATACAGTAATTTGTTTTATACTTACTGTATTATTATTGTACTATAATTACCCTCCGAAATTTAGTTCTATTTTACTGGACAAGTTTTGTCTTTAACCTCTAAATTTATGGGTGTCCTTTTTGATGGTAATTTCATTGTGACTCCTGTATCTAAAAAGATTGCATCTTCAGATTGAATCTTCATTTACATTTATAAATATAGATCTTTTCGAGGAATTCATGTTGCCTTGATTAATAAAACAACTAAAGACATTCTCACCGTGCATGTTCAATCATCTATTGACTACTCTTGACTACTAATTGGTATAGCTATTATATCCTTAGGCTATTTTCAAAAGTTGCAACAGAATGACTAAAGAGTGTACCTTAATTTACACCTTATTTATGTTATCGGACACTTAATTGGCTTCGCATAAACGATCGTGTCCAATACAAAAGTGTCATAACCCTAGAAGTACCAGGAAGATCATTTACTACTCAAAATGTACTAATGTTACTCAGGGTTCCTTATACCTATCATGGATATCTCCTGGCATATTTTACGTTAGGAATATTTTTCAAAATTTAAATAAAAAACTATTTTGTCCAACTGCTTGTAATTCTAACTGTTAATTGTATCTTTTAAAATACTAATATTCTTTCAGCGTTTGTTAATGTGTATAAAACGAATTTTTCAAAAGACAGTAGGAACCCTTTTACCGTTTTGACTAATTCTTAATGTATTTTGAATTCCATTTATTTTAGTAGAATATTCTGGAGAACATGATCATGTGATATATGACTAAAAATTAGTCAAACACTTTTTAGACATGTTATGTAGCTCGATAGATAACCAGTTATTTTCACTTTATTTTCGTTCCAAATCTATTAGGTTATAATTAGCACATATTTTCTAACCAAACATATCATTACAATATATATTACAATACAGTAAAAAACTAGAACATAAAACACTACCTAACAATTCTATCAAATTAGTCACAAATTTCATCCATTTCAAAACTCGCTCAGTTCGACAAGGATTTGTCATTTTACTACATGCACGATATTCACACTCCGAAAGTCAACATATCAAACTCACCTAATACGCAGATGACATCACTATCTATTTCACAGACATAAACACTCAAATGCTCGAAAGCGATACCAACACTTTCCTCACTATCCTCCACCAATATCTCGCAGATCGCATTCCACATTTCAAACCTAATTGCACCACCTCCCTTCACATCAGACATCCAATTCCACGCCCAATATTTATATATAAACAATACTACCATATCTATCAGTAAAACATATGATTAAATCTTTGGGTCTATTTGGATACACATTGCACTTTTAAAACACATAGCATCCACAAAGGTTAATGCGAAGCTTCAACAAACCCGAATCACTTACAGGAAAAGCACAGGCCAACATAAAATACCTTAATCATCACATATCATTAATAAATCATTCCCCCGGTTAAAATTACGCATACGCATGCTGGTACCCTTCAACCGACATATTACACATACACAAATTTCAAACAATACAAAATACCGCTCCCCGGATTGCCACAGTCCATAATCTCACCATAAATATTGACCTCCCTACATCACAAAACCAACATCTTTTTTATCATCTCTACACACCATAACTACCTTCGAATCAGAAACATCCCCAAGCGCAATCTCCTGAATATAACCTCTTCAAAAACATTCTATCACCATTACCTCCAAACACCAACTGCATCGACGATATCACCTGCAAAAATAATCTTACATCTGCTTACACGAACATAGTTACCTATGCCGTTTGATCTCTTGCACACGACTCTCCCCTGAACATCCCCGTTCCAAAGATCAACATTTCAGAAACTGCAATTACCTAGATCCCATCGCACAACGCCGCAATAACTCTTGCTCACGCCTAAACAAATAGTTCACTTCATAGCCCTAAATACATGCTCAGACCGTGTTAAAATTCCACACGATACCACGCACTTATTTTACTGCCCCACCCGCCCACAATCCTTACAACCGGCCACCGAACCCTGGACTAATACCCTGGGTAAGTGGCTTCCTCTTCGGTCCCAGGGGACCTGTCCAGCAACAGGGCCGTAGCTAATAATAACTACCATAATGTAATAAATTTATAGTTACTGTTTGTTTGTCTGCATAGGCCAAATTCTAATAGGTCAATTGGACCCTTTGGTTAAATAGGCTTCCAAAGGGTTAATTAACAAGTTTATCTATGGCCCAGCATCACCTTATTTACGTTACATTATTTAAAGCAAATGTTTCAATAACACTCGTTTACAAGACTAAACCGGTCACAAAACTAGTTCCAACTAAAGAAGTTATCTTCTTTAGTCACACTGCCCATTCTCTGAACTAGCTACCTTGCCATTTGCGAACTTAGTCTGATAACAATATTTCTAGAAATTTCTTTGAATATTTAAAAAAAAATTATATTCTTCAAAACGTATACATCCACTATCAAGTGAATAACTAACTAAAATTACTAAAAAGTAAGTCACCATAATATAATTAATATCGTTTAAATACTGCAATAGCAGTGTATATATTTGAAAAGTGTTTTGTATAATTGACCCTCACCCCTACGTGCAAATATGTGTGGTAGTTTAGGGTTACTTTTTTATAATTTGTAATCGATATAATGTGTTTTAATAATTTTCTATTTGTTTCCATTTCGTTGCAGTCCTTCTCTCCATTTGTTCCCTATTAACGGATCCTAATCCTGACGATCCGCTCAGTCCAGAAATTGCACGCCTCTACAAGAACGATAGAAAACGGTACGATGAAATAGCACGCGAGTGGACTCAAAAATACGCCATGTGAAGATAATAATATCCTCCCAAACACACCTGTTTCCCTTCACGTGTCGCGCTATTAACTCGCCCATTCTCCGTTCTGCCCTGTGTCCCAGTTAGGGTCAATCTTTACACCAGTCAATCAACCACCTTCCTCTGTCGCGGTCACTTGCTCCTTCCCTAATATTCTTTCTCTCCCTCTCCCGCTAACTGTCTCAATTTTAATTAGGAGTAAGTGGTACTTGCGACATGATTCGCGTATTCTGGCAAACTAGAGGGTAGGCCTAAATGATATTTTGAAATCATTGCACAAATTTTATATTCAAATGATGGTATTCACTTTAACAGTGGACATTTTTAATCTACTTAATAACCTGTTATCAATATAGTGTTGTTCGTTTAGTCCTGCCCTCCAGTCGTTCTGTACATGGTATTTTCCAACCACATCTTTCAAGATTTTACCATACTTCAAATTAAAACTGTAATCAATATCTGACTAGATCTTGTAGTCACTTAAAGTTGTAAACATTAACGACACCAGTGTAACACCACTCATTTAAGATTTCTAATTGAATGTTTATTTAATTTGTGTTATCCGCGACAATAGAAGGACTAATATTTCGATCACAACTGTTTATTTTTCTCCTTAATGTAAATTGTATTAGTTTCTGTATTTACACTGTCCTGTCTATATCATTTTTAAACTGTAAGTAAACAGTTTCCTATTGATTGTTCGTTTGGTGTGTTTCTTCTCTATTATGTGCATACTACAAAGTAATATTTTTATTATTTCTTAAGCCTAAGTGATATGGAGAGGTCCGATATATAATAATCAATTAACTGTCCTTGCTTGTTACTTACATACATACAGGTAATTATTGTACGTTTACAAATTGCTGGTTTGATTCTTGAAATCACAAGCCACGTGTTGTCGTGTTTGCCTCCAGATTTGACTAACAATTACTCCTACTTGTCACCGCCAAGAATTACTCTAGAATATAAAGATGTCGTCTATATTATCAGCGCTAATTGTCTTTAGTCAATTTAACTCTTGTTTGTTAACCCGATTGGAGGTAACAGCTGTTGTTCTGCTCCATTCATTCACTCAATTTTGATAGCTAGATGCTAGTTTTGCCCCGCTGAGATCTGTTGCCCTCTTTTTCTGGGCAGGGGGTTCATACCCCGGTCTTGATTGGTCGTTTGATTAATTGTGCGGTTGGTAGCTCGTTGACCGATGGGGGAAGGTTTCTAAATTATTGTTATAGATTGTATGGGTGAGAACAATTCTCTACTTTCTAATTATATAGTTTCTTTAGTGCGTTGAGGCGATTTGCCTCTTCATAATATTACAAAAGGGGGTGCTTGATCCATCGCTGTGTATGTGTGTTTCTCAAAGTTGAAAAATATATTGTACCTTTAAAAAATCGTTTCTTTTGTTTCTTGGCTGCCCAAGTTCGTTTTAAGCAGCTGCACTAATTTATATTATAAATGGGTTCCCAATCTATATATGATTATAATGTGTATTTCATTTTCAGTGTATTACAATATAATTTATTTCAATTAAATATACATTTTAGGGTAATAATGTTACTAAAACTAGTTATTCCTTTGTCAATTTTGTAAATATTGGACTCGTTTTGCTGAGAACATTGATTTTAAAAGACTTAAAATGTGCGATATTCTGTGAAAATAAAATAATGAACTACAATTTTAATATGTCCATTTTGATGCTCGATTACACAATTCAGTCTTCACTATTTTATTTCGTGGAACCTAACTGTGGATTGTCTTTAGTTTAAAGTTAGATTCATATGGGTTCTTTAAAAGTTTAGAAATTTTGGAGTGACAAACAATTCCTAATCGTTTAACCATTCATTTTGTGCCCAGGTAAACGTTAATATCTTAATAACGTAAACAATAAATAACTTAAAACAGAGGTCTGTTGTGTTTATATGTTCACTTCAAATAATTTGTTAACTAACTCTCTTGAGTAGTTCCAGTACATTTTTTTAATTTCGAAATGTTCACAATTTTTGGAAATTTAGTTAATTTTAATGTAGCACATTAAAATATGCACTCGTTCGTGCAAAGTCATGCCAAATCATGTTACTAAAATTTACATACTGCTAACGAACTACTGCCTCAAATTAACTTCTTTTTCTATGAGAATATGCTATTAAATTTATACTAAAAATCACCATTATTATCATTCGTTACAATTTCCCTCAGAACCAAGTATTTAAAAAAAAAATTGGAATCTAAAATAAATTTTTTAAAATCTTAATGGGTTTACAGTTCAGTTAATAAGTTGAGGGTATAAGTAACAATTTTTTTGCAGTTTGATAAGTAAATACGCCGTTTACTGTGCATAGATTGCAACATCTTTAAGGGGTTAAAGCTGACGTATTTGCCAAATAACACTTTCCTCCAAAATATGTGCTTTGAAAAGCGTAAACAACATGCTTTAGTGAAGTTATTTTGTCGTAGGTCTAATATTCGTCATAAATTTTGTACAGAAGTAATATACACACCTGTTACTTTGTCCTCATTATATCGGTACTAACTTAAATTTTACTTCATGAGAGGTAAATTTTTACGTTATATATAACACATTAATTAAAATCTACATTAATGCATTCTAGTTAATGCAGCTAGTTCACTTTTTTTTGCAAATAGTAGTTCATGTGTTTCCTGAAAAACCTTTCTGTGATACTGACACATCAAAATCGTAACCAACAAGTAATATTTTCTTATATTTGGCAATTAAGGCGATGTTTGTTTACCCCTTTCAGTATCTAATCAGAGAACGTAAAATTTAATAACAATTATCGTCTAGTAAAAATATTGACTTTTATGATATTGAATGCAATGTGAAGGTCTAGTTACCAGTTGATTAAATTATTTTGTTAACAAATTTAGTTTCCATATTATTATAATGGAATCAATTAATAAACTATAATTGCTGAGAAACTGATAATAAACTAAAGGGGTAATTGATTAATTAATTATTTAAACTCAACTTGGTCCACAAGAGTGTATACATATAGTGTATATACACTCAAATAGTACACGTCTGCATCCACCGTATGCGTAAAATTCCCAGCAAAAATTATCCTAATAAGGAAATTAATAAATATAGACAACTCTTGAGTTTGTAAAAAATTATGTCTAAACAATTGTAGACCAAGTTACTTTAAAGAGATATTTTCACTAATGGATATTTCACATTTTGAATATATTGCTTCTAATTTGTAAAAATGTGCTCAGATACTATCAAATCAAAATTTCTTAAGAATAAAGCTATTTTTAATAACTTGCAGACAACACTTTTAAAAGCCCTTTCTCAAATAGCTAATCGTTTTAAGGACCCGTGCATATACTAGCAAATAGTGACCTGGGGCCTGTAACACGAAGCAATTATCCGGGGATATTTATTTTCTCATAAAATAATCAGTAACACGAAGAACTCATAAAAATTTATCTGAAAATAAGTTCATCCGCGGATAAAAATATTAGTCCTAATATTTCAGGATTTCCTATATGGAATTCCCCGGTAATTTCGTCACATTAACCAATGAAATCATTTAACATTGCAGAGATGTCAAGTCATAAAGAGGCTAACAATAAAATATTTGCTAATAAATTTAATTCCTTTTTTGTCAATAAAAATGATCAAGTTAACCGTATGAAGATCGCACTAATTTTGAGAGCGATAAATAGTTTAAGGAAATGTTCCAGATGATATAATTACATGTTTGGAGGAAGTACGATCAGATTCAAGTAACAGAACACGCCATTATTTACGCAGCATGTTTCTGACAACACGACAGCAAATTCTACTTTTTCTTAGATATTTGACAATAGATTCCTTCATTTAATCGATAATTCTCACGGTGTCAGCAAGAAGACAATATCCCGTTAATCTTAAGGTTAATAGAAATCAATTAATTTATTTTCGTTGTGTAAAACTCTCGAAAATTGTCTTTCATTGCTTTTGGCTCATTTAAAAAGAATCTATTTTAGAGGAATGTTAATTTTTTTTATGGTGCATAACTTCAAAAACTATTATTTATATAATTATATGTCTTGTATATCCTGTAATAACCTCGCCCATCCCCTTAGACCTCTACGCAAGGACGATAAACATACTTAGGTATACAGCCAATAAAATATGCTATAAATTAATTACAATGGAAACCGCACAATAATTATAGATGTTTTCTGGACTAGGTATAATCGGTGATGAGGTGAATCAGCAAAAGGAATCTTCATATGCTGCAAGGTAGGCGTCATACGAATATTTAGAAGAAAACTATGCATAAGTTGACAACATCTATTTATAGCATTTATCCGCTCATAAAATAATCCACAAATATTTATTAGTCTATCGTAATACTGAAGTTACGAGAACGGATATTTATCAGCTATTAGCTAATAAAATTATTTGCTAATAACAAATAAATTGGTGTTACAGTACCCACAACATAAATGCCCAAAAGCAAAACCACTTCCTAAAAAGTATTGCGTATATTATTAACATGACAACGATTAACTGGAGCCCAACAATAATAACACATGTACCAAAAAGGAGTCCACTTCAACAAGACACGGGCAACACAAGGGCCAAAGTGGAGAAAGTAGGGCAGAGCACAGTTCAAAGCCCCTTCATCTTGAGGAAGGCGGTCTGATTGGGCTCCCGACCCAGGAAGTCGCTGAGCATCTGTTCGGCATCCTTGGAGCCGCCGGGTCGCAGGATGCAGCGTCGGTAGTCCTGTCCCGTGACGGGGTTGAGCACACCCTCCGCCTTGAAGCGAGTCATGAACATATCGGCACTGAACACCTCGCTCCACTGGACACATGAGAGACAGAGGAGAGAGAGGATATATATATAGAGACAGAATGAAATAATATATATAATGAAACAAAATAACCACAGCAGTGCTGTACTACTCCATAGTTCACAGCGATCTTGGAAAGTGAAGGGATTTTGGTATATGCCTGGAAAAGTCATGGGAATTCCTGGAAAACCTTTTATATGTTCTCTTAATTCGTATTCTTGGAGCTATATTCGACAGTTTTGACTAATAATTTTTACAAATTTTATCGTGTATTAATTTTAGGTCAGTCAAATCTTCAACATTATTCGAACTAAAACTTTGAAACTTGGTGTACATGTTGATTTGAAAATGCAAACAATCTACTAATATTATAATACTATATGGAAATTAATGACCGCAATTTGACATAGCCCTATGATTATGTGTCATGTGAAATATTATCCGGCAGGTAATCGGATTATATTAATTAATGAATTAATGGCTTAACTTTTGTGAACTGCCAGGAAATATTTAAAAAATTAGGGACATCGCTAAGGACAGAACTGCCAACCTAGTAGAATAAGAAACCGGGACATATGCCTCATTATCCACCATCCCTTATGGCGAGACGAGAAGCCGAGCCTCTAAATCGGCGCTCAGCGCCGAAATTTTTTCCATTTTAAAATTTAGATTGCATTTAAAGACCCCTGGAGATCCCCTTTAACATAATTTGTTTGTTCTTTATTCTGTCAAATCAACTGTTTTTATGCCGTGCTATTTAAAATTGTATAGATATATATGTACTATAGAGTCTAATATGAAAAAGCCACACGGTAAAAACTCGTCAATGAATTTCTCTTATTTATTAATTCGTATTTAAAAGCTCGTAAATTAAAATCTCGTCTAATATAATTTTTCGATGAGATTTTTTGAGGTTTTAGAACCTAGAATGCACCTAAGGGCATATAGAATTCTCAAATATTGATCTGAAGATCTACAAAATTAGTCGTTTTTGACATATTATATGAAAAAATATATATTGTATTTTATAAATAAATTTTTTAACTGAGCATGTTATCAATACCGGAATTTTAGAACTGAAACCGGGACACCTAAATTTGCTCTTCAAACCGGACTGTCCCGGCAAAAACCGGGACAGTTGGCAGGTCTGTAAGGATAATCTGTGATATTTGTGGCGATGTTGTGAAATAAGGCCAGAAGAATTGAACATTTAAATCTGGGAATCCTGCTTTCAGAATCTGGGAACTTAATAAAATCTGGGAATTTCTGGTCTTCTATGAAACCTTTTAAGTTCTTTAGCCAGAGAGTGAAGTCGAATTAACCCACCAGCTGATTCTTTTCGATAAATGTAGCGCAATAGCTGCAGTTTTTTTAAGTCGATTTAAATATATAATTTAGATTATAGTGTAGATTCAAAAGTTGCATTTGATATGAAAAAATGAAAGTTATAATAACAGTATTTAGCCTATAGTTTTGATAATTAAAGATGTTAATACTCGTAGTTATCCGTAAGCGCCACACAAATATTTTAAACTGAATTTTTGAAAACGACAACATTTTTAAACTGTCTAAAACGGCCATTTCAACTAATTATTAGTGAAGTATTACGTCATCATGTTCTCCTGTCTATTTTACAAAAAAATAATGTAATTAAAATTGAACAATAAAGACAGGAATTTCAGAATAAATGATTGTACTAGCGCATTTTCAATGACTGAATGAGAGGACAAACTTTTTAGAGTCAGACACAATTCGAAAGGCACTTATTATGAAAAAATGTTGTGTAAAATTTCATATAAAAACAATTTGATGATTAAAATTCATATATAAAATTCGTCAACGTAGAAATCAATTGTCGAGGTATTTTTAAAAGTTTAAACTTTAAAGGATCATTTGCATATTTCCATCTTCATTATGCTAGACAAATAAAACATATTTATAGTGTTCGATTAGTAAACATAATATGTATGATTACAAAACTCTTTATTTTATGTATAGACAGCAATAATTATCGTCTAAACCAGTCGACTTTTGCCGAATAATCCTATAGAGTTCGACATAGTTCGCCCGGGTTAGCGCGTACCAGATAGCCATAATACTGAGCATCGTAGCCACCCGCCAGATGCCCAAAGGAAGCGGACATGTTGGTGTTTGGAGTGCAAGGAATGCCCAGATATTTCTCAAATACCTCAGCGTACACCTTGGCAGAATCAGCCTGCGGAGAGGAGAAGGAAAGGAATTAAGTTCAGTATAATTGTTAAATTAATCAATCTAACTAATCAATTTCAAAATATTTTAATCCAGATTAGATTGGTTAGAGTCGATTCCCGACATCGTTTTCACAATTTGTCCTCCAATTATCAAATTTTTGTTCTCAGAGGTCAAAAATAATTCGTTAGTATTAATCGAAATACTGTTCATCAAAAAATTATTTTTTTAGTAAAGCAATCACCTGAAATGCAAGATATCCAGTCATTACATTAGTTTTCAAGGGAATGTACTAATAACGAATAACACTACGATGAAATCTTATTTGAACATATAGTTTGATATACAGTAGTTCTGTTTTCGCATGAAGACACCAGGTACTTAGATATTAATTAGTCTAATTGGCACTTTGTCAAGGTAGATTTTAAGGTCGCCATAAATTCGGAAGAAGTGAAATCAACTCTTTGATGAAATGAAAGCTCCCCAAAAGTTAATTAGATCAATTGGATATAAATCGTTTGAATCGAATTCTCCAGAACCTTTTATTTAGATTATGCTCATTTTCGAAAACAATTTCAATACTATATCGAACAGCATTCAATGTCTTGAATACATTTTCTCTAGTAATATTTAAAATATAAAAATTTAGAAACCGCGTAAAAACCAATATTCTGTTTGTATAAACAACCTGGTGTAACAAAAACACTGTTGAACAATAACCATTATTAATAGAAATAATAAGTTATGATGCTGCTCGCTACAGAAAAACAATATTCTTTTTGGCATTAAACATCACAAATTATTTCAAGAAAAGTCATGAAAAACAAAAACAACGCATTCCGAAGGATATAGTTTTTATTAGTATAATATTACGGTATTATTTCTATTACTACTCAGAAAGTAGTACAATAATAACGACTGCATAACAGACCGAAGTGTGATCCAGAGGACAGTTTCAACCATAATAATATACAAAACTGTAAGATGATTGGATAACCACCAATCTATATTATCTATTATTTTTTTTATTATTCATTAACAATAAATTATTATTATTAAACTTTCTAGAACTTGTCAAGGTTCTGATAAAAAGCCAATGTTAATTTCAGTCACAGGCTGACAATTACAGTAAAATCCGTTTATAACAAGCTCGCTTATAACAAGAACTTGCTTATAACAAGTAACCTTCCATGGTCCCGACAAAATTTGTATCAAAATACATTACAGAAACCTCGATTATAACAAGCAATCCGGCTATAATAAGCAGCTTTTTCGGTCCCTACACATAATTACGCCTGCTTATAACAAGTATAGCTGTGTTTCCCATTGTCATCTCTCACTCACA
>JAUZND010000246.1:0-14290 GCA_034780555.1 Coelogynopora nodosa | reverse complement strand
GTGAAGGAATGCTCTAGTAGAGGTCAATCTTCCAACTCTGACTTGGTGGATGTTCACTGCTTCTTCATGGCTGAGGTGGTTAATAAAGTTCTTGTTGGCAGGTCTGGAGTCGCAGTGGTCACGGCGCCAATTATATAGTTACCAATTCTGTTCAGCTCGATATTGCATATTACACTAGCTTAAATAAATCTTGTTATCCTGTTATTCCAATTAAATTTTAGCCAAAATATAAAAACTCGGACTTTAATTTTTGAATTTAAGTTGAAATGGTAAATTTCTGTTAATTGTATTAATTAACTTAATTATATTAATTGTATTAATTAATTGTTATGCATTAAATCTGATCGAAGAATCATCATTTTATATCTTTTGATATTTTTAGTCATTTGAACATCCATCAACCAATAAGATTCATTTATATGTTCAAATAATAACTACGATAAAAAGCGGTGTTGTGTTTTAACAAATAAATAGGCACTTTAATATAGGCTATATGTAACTAATAACTGATAACTAAGTAACGTATATATATTTATATATGACTATCATGGTAATATGATAATTCAGTCTTGGATTTCTTGACCTTTCATAATATGAAATCCTTTAGGGTCGTCGAGTTTGGATACAAATTGTACCAACTGTTTTTAAATGGACAAAAGACTTAGTTTTAAAAAAAGCAGAAATTTATAAGTTTGTTTGTGCTCCAACAATGCCAATTGCTTTATTATTACATGAAATCGACATCATTTTAAAAATAAAATTAATTTTTACCAAACATTTGGGATCATTAATTTCATTTCTAGCTACTATTTTTATGTGATAATATTGTTAAGGAATGATAATATAATAAACCCGCAGGTTCCCCGGCTCAGATGGGATTAAATGCGTCATTTCAACTTATATAATAAAATCGCAATTAGACCTGTACGAGCCTATATTGAACTCTACCAATTCTTTAATTTATACGATATGTGATCTTAAGACGATCCTATCTTATTACTCGCGAGTTATTAGCCATTTATAACGACAATCCTATTCTATCTGCACAGTACTAAGCTTCTATCAATGAGCCATTAAGCTTCACTGATCCTATGTATACGTCAGCTATTAGGCTTTAAGACATAGGCTACTATCTAAATATGCTGTAACCATGCGGTGTTTGAACCCTCCGACAGACGCACACCACCAAGGAGGCCCTGGTTCCCACCCCTCGTCGCTTCCTCCTGACGGCGATCATCTGCGGCACGGTACTGGCGATTGTGGTGATCATGGGGGTCATCTTCTGTCATCGCCGGGGCCGGGGTGTCCGCGACAAGCTCTACGAGATCACCAAGTCGGACCAGGCAGGCGGGGAGACTTCCGAGGCTTACAAGGTTGGTGTCACTACTCAGCGTGTAGTGTGGCTTCAAATATTGAACATCAACTGAGCACTGAAAAAGTCATGAAATTCCAAAATAATAACTACCTTCTTCAATATATTGTGTTTTGTATACAATGTATTGTTTTTTACATTTACTGTTAGTATTTTTTCTCTAAATTATTTAAAATATATTTTCACTTTGATGAAGTTTTTGAACTAAATTACGTATCGCATTCATTTTACTGGTTTAATTCAGAAAATCTAATTTTGTCTTGTAATAAAACAACTGAACACTGGGTGGAACTGGAGACACTCTGAAATCGGTTAGCTAAATCAGTACCCAACACTAAGCCATGTGCGCGAAACCAATAATAATCTGTGGAAATTAGATGAGAAAATCATTTACATAATAATACAGGAGCTGTTGGTGTTGTTGTCCAGTGTTGAATTCATATTTATAGCGTCCTGGTGATAAAATGTCACATGTTATTAGATGGGGGGAGGGGGTGTGAAACCATTCATAACCAGCTCATGTCAGCTCTGTTGATAAAAATAAAAGGGGTTCTTATCTTAAAACGAGCCATGACTCTTCCAGCTTGATAATTCACTAGCTTTGGAGAATTAAGCACGTTTAATTTTAATTTGATAGAGCAGTCATATTTTTTATGAGTACTTTGAAGACTACTTAATGCTTTCCTACAGATGATGATAATTTGGAGTTGAATAATTTCCGTGATATGACTCTCTCTCGTTGAATGCACATATAGTAATGTACAACATTTAATGTTCATCATAGACTAGGCATGCACTAATTTACTAATTTACTAATAAATTGAAAATTGTCACACAATTTGACATGAATTTTTTTATTATTAATTTTACTTCTCCTAGAGTCGGCAATGTGAATAGTTCATAATTCTAACACTTTTAACAATTGAAACATTAATGAATCGCATATGTATTAACATTTACCTCATTTACCTCCTAACATGAAATAGGAACAAATTTGTTTCCAGTTATTGCTTTATTTTTCAGAGAATGGCACCATGTTAAATAGTAATTGTTCTTTTGAGTCTATCAAATAACCAGCTCTGTGGTGATCCTATATGACAACTCGTTCTATCGCAATAATGTCTTTTTTATACATCGAATCATTAACACAGAATAAAAAGATAATATTTCACTCTGGTGAGCAGCTACCGTAGCAAACATTTCACAAACATATTTGTTGACTGCATTTTGACGAATTGTGCAGTTTGTTTAAATACCTAGCATGGACTGATAAGACAACAAGACTTAACCCATTCCTCCTCTCCTGACTGTTCCTTCAGGAATTGTGTCGTCAGCGAATGCAGAGCAAGGGTTCCGATAGGCCTGAAGCGAGCCGAATCGCTGGACTCAGCAAGGACCACAACACATCTGGTGGTTCGGCCAGAAGCAGTACCTCGTCTTGGTAAACATTGATGAGGCAACCCCCCTCTCTATACTAATTTACTCATTGTTTTATTCAATGTCTGTCCAAGTCACTTGTTGTATGTATCAGTGCATTTGTTTGATTTTGTAATATTGTATTTTGTATCTATTGATTATAATCTGTGAACCAATGAAAATCATTTCATTTGTAATGTGTCTACCAATGAGATTCATTCGGTTTGCTTGCTCAAAGTTTATATAAAGGCAGTTTTAATCTTTTATTATTTTATTTGAAAAAGTAAAAGTGAATTTATTTAAATTTAATGAATATTCTAACTTTATTACTCTCTATAACTCTTTATATAACTCTTTATAACTCTCTAACACTTCTAATGACTATTCTAACTGAATTTCACAAATTCATTAATTTAAAGCAAAAACAAACTTATCGGAATAATTGAAAAAATAATTGTTAATATCTTTTCCATAGGCCTATATTATTTAAAGTAGGGATCGGGCTTAATTTTAAAGGTTATCTAATTATTCTATTATTTTATGGTATACAATTGAAATCGAGTTAAAATATATTGCATGCTATTCCAAAATGTTAGCGATTTTTAAATAACCGAATATTTTAATAGTAAACCATAAGTTATATTTTTTGTAGAATAACATTATTTACTTATTTGTAGAATTTGATTTAAGTTAATTGAATTGTTTTTTGGTCAAATGGATTTTTGAAATCAGAAAAACATACTATTCTAGTTATATAATTACTTAGTAAAAACCGTTACTTACTTGTTTTCTAATGTTTCACTTGTGATTATGTCTTTCATATTTATGCTTTTCTGCATGAGTTTTGTTAATTGTTTTTTTTCCTTTATTATACATCTCTTTATTGTCCTGTGTGTTTTCCTCTCCTGTGTCTATTGTATATCCGCCCTTATGTGATCAATACTCTTAGTACTAGACGTTTTGTTCTTCCAAAGAGGTGGGTTAGCTTTCCTTGCCTTTACTTTGCCGCCACGCCAATCTTTCAATTATTCGATTTTATAAAACACTGATTTCTGAAGTTCTTTAAATTGTTTTGTTGTCACTGATTTCATGGCGTTGTTTTATATATTATTGTGTTATTCAATGAATTGATGCTTTCTACTATGCTTGCTTGACTTATTACTTTTGAACCTGGCTTGCTATTCGTTGTGGATTGTTGTCGCTGTTATATTTTGCAGAAAATAGTTGAATAATTATTCAGTATTCTAGAGTAACTTACTTCTTGTGGGGAGTCTATTGAAAAAGAATATTATGTTTTAAGTTATTAAGACAAACACGTAAAGAATATACGGTGTGTTACTTAAGTTATCGTTGGTTCACCTGGTTACCGCCTTCAGCCCTGTTGACGAATCTTTTACTGTGTGTTGTAGACACTTTAAACTCTCCACAAAATACTCCGGAAGCTATATCTTTAAATTCGAAATATTTATTTTAGACTTATTTTTAGCTAGTTGCAAATGCAGCTGGTATGGTATTGGAAAGGTTACCTATTAAAGAATTATTCAAAAATTAATCAATCTTCGAATAATACGAATATCAAACGAATTTTGATGTTGAAATTGTTTCATAATCCTGAACAGTACTGTATCTGGTACAAATTACATTCATGAATTCTGAATAATGTTTCAAATCTCAAATGTATAACTCTTTCATAACAGATGTAAAATTATATCAAATTTTTAATTCTCGAAATGAGTTGCATTTTCAATATTTTTTCTAATATGTGTTTATATTGGTTGCGCATATTTTACATCAATTTGTGATTATAGTTCAGGTGAATTCACGTACATATCAGTGGATTTTTATATTATTAAAATTTAGTTTGCCTGTGCAAATTAAATTCTGGAGTAAAATAAAAAGCATTCAGCTTTAATAAATAAAATTTTCGCCTTCAACTATGCTTTCTTGCTAAATGTTTTATTTATACGATCTTCGCAAGGTTTTTTTTCGCAATCGGAACTATGAAATATATAATATGAGCGAGACGTAATTTGGTACTTACCCGCAGGGGAGAGCTAAAACATGCTTACAAATTCTTTATCCGAGATTACATATCTAAAGCCAGCAAAATTCCATTTTAATTTTTTAATAATTTCAAGCTTGGCCAAAGAAATACCCTGTCTTATACGACATACTGAAGCGAATAAGCCAGCTATAGGTTTCCAGACTTAAGAACCAAATGTGTTACAAATATAGTCGTTTCATATACTATACCTGCAAGTCTCAAATCAACTGGTATTTCTTCTGACAGCAGTCTGTGGAACTGTGCTGCCTCCCGAGAATTGATAGATGATAGTTGACTGTTTCCCCTTTCGTCGGTGGTGAAAGCTGCCTGCTATCACAACAGAATTGCTGTCTCTCTCAATGAAGACAAATAGAATCTCTGACGTCCATTCTTACTCCTGTCGTCGAGGATTAATGTACCGTTTAAAAGACTTGTCTCTCACTATCAGTTACTGCCGAGGAAGAAATGTTGGGTTTTTGTTTTAAGGGATGTAACACACACTGCTAACTGCCCTTCAATGTGCCCCGGTTTTTATATAGCAATTGTTGAAACTCATTATTTATTTTAATAAGATATTTGGTGAAAGTATTGGAAGTCAAGAAAGGATTAAAATTGACAGCCTGCGTAGTTACATATATATATATGTCATTTAAATTAATAGTATTCCTTGTATTGTGCGTATAGACAATTACAATCATATCATTTTGACACACCTTTTCTATGTCAAATTTCTTACATAATATATAATATTACACTAAACTTAAAGAAATAACCGTATTTAAATGAAATGCAATTTTTGAAAAAATATAAATCATGTAGTAAACGTTATGGGTATCCTATTTATTCAGTAAATCAAATCATGGAATTTGAAAACGCAGCACAAAATTAGGTCTATGATTTATAATTTGGAAAATATAATTATCCCGTAGAGTTTAATAAAATACGTTTCTGATTGATCAATGTTTATCAAAAGAATTTCGAAAATGGTAGTAGGTAATTTTTCTAAAAAACTTTACTCAATGAAAAGAAACGCTCCTAATTTAGAACATGCGCTGTCACATACTACTCCGTACTAAAATTGTGGTTTTTTTGGAGTGATAAAAAATCTACCATTGTTGCAAATGTTTACATTTTTTTAGATCATACATATTGAAAGTAAATTGAGTTGGTAGTTGAATTACGAATATAATTGTACACACAAATGTCACCGCTATTTGACCATAATGAAGCTATTTGACAATAATGAAGCTATTTAACAATAATGAAGCAATTTTTCAATAATTAAAGAAAAGATAAACTTTATAGAAATTTTATTTTAAATAAAAAAATTGGAATCTCATCCGCTCCTCATCGCAGTCGAGTCATGTTATAATTGTATTATTCCAATAAATTATTTAAATAATCTAGAAGTTAAAAAGTTCTACAAAAACTATAGTTAGACTTAATCTTTTCATACTTCATCATAAGCTGATGGATTTAATTTTTGACTAATTTGTTTAACACACTTGACCTAATGGTGTTTTTCCACATTTTTTAAATTAATTATTATTTATTGCTAATGCATTATTTAATTTTTAAACATTCTTATAACCCTAAAACTACCAATGACGGTGGATGCTTTTTGATAGAAAATTACTTCTAAATTTTTTTTTACAATATTAATTAATTTATAATTTGTAATTAATTGTTCACAATATGTAAAACTGTTTCAGAAATATATTTTTGCTTTATTTTTTACCTGATAAAAATATATCAAGATGTACATTAAGTTAAAAGTTTAAAATAAATTTTGAATAAATTATTATACTCAACTGATTCTTATAATAGACCTGATAGGTAGATTTAAAAACTAATTTCACTAAAAATGCAAAAAAGTTAATATATGTACTACATTTTAAATCGATTCCTTTATATGTTCCTATCAGTTTAAAATAAAAATGTAAGTCAAGAATTGATGTAATATTTTGTATATAAACTACATTTCTCAAATGTGGTCAATTGACACTTTTTAAAAGAAGTTTTAGATTAAAAAAATCAAGTTTTTAATCTTTATCTAATCTAGTCGGCTTCTTCTTTTCTGTCATAAAATAAAAAAGAAGTGCTCATCTCTCTTCTTATAAATATTTAGGAAACACAAATACTATTATTGATCACAGAATATGTATATAAAACATCCAGTTTATGTATCTCTGTTTATCTCTCTATCGGATAGATATTTTCACATATTTTGTTTACAGTGCTACAAGTTTGTACGTATTTGTGTGCATATAATATATATATATATATATACATAGTAAAAAAAATTATATTAAAAAACATTAATGATATGGGGGTTCTAATTAGATCCAACTGATTCCGCAACTTTAGACCACTAAACTATGTATTATACAACACTACAAAAAGCGTGTGTACATACACATATTATGTAGCGTAGCCTATATTATGACACAGTATAATATGTAGTGTATTGTTCCCGGAAAACACCACGCCGTTCGCCTGTATTTCTCTCTCTCTCTAAACTATAGTTGTGAATATTGTTAACGCAATTTATTGATTGTATATTGCTGTTGAGCTGCGCTTGTGATTTTTCAATTACATAAATATTTTAACTCCATCAATCGTATAGCTAACCCTGTTTAATTATGTAATTATTCGTGGTTACGTTCAAAAGTTTTTTTGACGAGAAACCGTTGTTTGCAGTCAAATGTCAGTGTTTTAATTTTCTGAATATATGAATGAATAACAATTTACTTGATAGCCAATATTATAATGAAGGGCAGTACGAGAAAAACATTTACTGTAATGCCAATTGAAAATGATGACGATGAATTTGTTCATATTAAGGACTATTTCTATCCCCATTCATCGGAACATATTACGCCCTGTGCTCAAACACATAAATTTCGATTTATTGGGTAAGAGACCTGTTTCGCCATTTATTCGATAAAAATACAGTTTTGTGGTATAATTAGAGTTATAACTAATTGCTTGTTCTTGCGCGCGTATGTCATGCTTAATTATATACATAAGAGTAGGTATATAGATTTACTATCAAACTGGATGGGAATGGCCAAATAGTGCTCTTCGGCTTCCGAAAACGGCAAGAGCTTCATGTATTCATATTTTCTTAAAACTAAAATATAGCTACTCCGTTACATATAAACCTAAGGTTAAAAAATTAATAAAACTAAGTAAAATTTCAATGTAACAAGCAAGGTTTATAAGAATGATACGCAACTGAGGACTGTATAGGTCTTTTCATTCTAAATATGTTATTTTGTATTGCTGTACATATCGTTTCAGGTCAGAAGAACCAGTTCAGACAAACATGGATATTTCAACCGGGCACGTGATTCTGGTGAGATCTAAATCAATATTAGCATTTCTACTAAAAATCTAATCAATTGATCTTACACTTTTATGTTGTTTAACAATCAATATTCGTGCGTTAAATGTATTCAGTGATTGTAATATCAGGGCCGTAATTCTCAGATAATTATTGAGGGGGCTAAAGTATTAGGGGTGCCATCAAGCCTGCCGTCAGATTTAAAGAAGTGTACGCACAATCACCTGATAGGCGTAAAAATGATTTAAGCGGTTCATCGGAGGTAATTAAATAGAAATTAACTGAGTGCCTCGTGCGCCGAGGGCGTGCTCAGCTAGGGGGTTAGGGGCAGAGCCCCTAGTGGGATCCAGGGGCGGGGAGTTAGGGGGATTTTTCCTGTTGAAAAAACCCAGCTTTCTATGAACTATATGCATTAAAAACGTATTAAATGTAAGATTAAGGAAAAATAAAATGTTAAATTTATTATTAGCTTTCTGATGGGTCAATAGGAAGCTGGAGATCTGATGTATTTAGTCGGTGGGCGCTTATTATATGCTATTTACTTTTTTTAATCTTTTCACAGAGAGGCGCAAACTTTTTCGGGAAAATATTGGGGTGACGAATTACGGCCCTGAATATATTGTTAATTGTTACGTCAGTTCCTTACATCTATAACAGACAAGTGTTAAAGAACTCACTGGTTGAAATTAATAGTTTTCTGTTTTCGCTGTGCCAATTTCCAGAAAGAAATGTCAACTGTCTGGCTTATTTTAATGAGTGTTCGTTTGGAATGGAAAGTTGTTCTAGCCATTGGTGGAAGGGGATTTCAAAATACTGATTTGTTTGTGCTAAATTATAGAATAATGTCAAAAGTCGGAGGCCTCCACACATACATATATTTTACAATTCTTGGTTAAATTTCCTTGTCAAATTTGCCCATGGAGAAGTTCTGGGTCCCTGATTTTCACGATGTGTTAACGTTTTGTTTAAAATCGAATTAAATTGATAACCATTATATTTTAATTGGCTCTCTGTATTCAATGTTGCCCCACATTGTTGTTGATTCTGACCTTAACTGCCTTACAATATAGTCCTACATGGAGGAACACCTGAATGACAAGGACAAGCTGGAGGCCGAGTGGAAGAATATGTGCGCCTATGAACCGGATGTGACGTCATCGGATCACGCTCTTAAGGAGGCCAATAGGAAGAAGAATCGCTTCGTGGATGTCTTGCCATGTATGTGAATTGCCTGGTTATAAAAAACCTTACTTTTTTAAATTTATATTGAAATGAGCTATTGAAATTGTTTCAAGTGATTGGCGGAATATTGAAACTAATATTTTGATAGAAGTCGTGTATTACATTTTATGGTACGCTGCACAATAATTTCATATTTTAATTTCATTTTCATACACCAGACGACCACAACCGTGTCACCCTTCGCAAACCATCAAACAGCGGTGGAAATTACATCAATGCAAGTCTTGTGGTAAGCTTACAACCCTCAATAGTCTGGCTTTTTTCTCAATGTGAGTTTACAATCTAGTCAGTTTGACTAGATTGTAAACTCAAAACTACATTATTACATGAAGGGTACTAAAAGTCGCTATATGTTAACCTTTTATATCCACATTAAGCACCCGTGAAAGTAGTTATCTAGACACCTAATTATGAACCTTCTGTCATCATATAGAACAACTTTTACACTTTTTATGTAAAAAAAATATCTATGTTTGTTATCACTAATGTCAAAATTATTAGTTTAGACCTCTTTTCTTAACAATAGGCTATCGTTTTTATGTGTTTAACTTTATTTCCAGTTGTCATTGAGATCCTATAGACGTATCATCTTAATAAGCTATGCAGTTATACACAGGCATTATTATTTATGTTCTAAACAACATATTACAAATTATTTGAATGTCATCTGTCATAATAGTAACGGCATAAGTAATGCTTCACGTCAAGATCTTCTTCAATATTTCAATTAATTCCATTCAGTATGTATGATTGTTAACCATATACTATTAAAATGTGGGTATATTTTAAATTACCCCCTTGCCCGATACAGCTCTATCTCTTCCCCTTCTTTGTATTGTACCAATAGGTGGACCACGACCCCAAGAGCCCGGCCTACATCCTGACCCAGGGCCCGCTGGAGAATACCGTGGCTGACTTCTGGCAGATGGTGTGGGAGCAGGGCTGCTCGGTCATAGTCTGCCTCACAAGCATGCTGGAGGCGGGCATCCCCATGTGCCACAAGTACTGGCCGGAGGAAGGGTCCGATCTCTACAGCAACTATGAGGCAAGATTGCTGGGGGAGGTTTTTTTTTTACTATATTTTTAAATTTAACGGAATTTTTATTTAACCTAAAATTTTAGCACATAATATTATTATTAGTTTTTTAGATATATCCTTCATAGCTAGCTGTGTTTATATAGTACATTAAATAGATGTTATCCTGTATTGCTACATATTGTATTATACATATTTTAAGTTTGAAATTTCGCATTTTTAATAATATTTATATTTTTAACACTCCTAACTAATTAATAATCATCAGTTGAATACACACTCTTTTGCAAATAATCAATACGTTAATACGCACTTTGCAAATAATCAATACATTAATACACAATCACTTGCAAATAATCAATACATTAATACACACACTCTTGCAAATAATCAATACATTAATACACAATCACTTGCAAATAATCAATACATTAATACACAATCACTTGCAAATAATCAATACATTAATACACACACTGTTGCAAATAATCAATACGTTAATACACTCTCAATTGCAAATAATCAATACGTTAATATGCACTCGTTCTGCCAATTGTTTCAATCAATCAGGTTCACCTAGTCTCGGAACACGTCTGGTGCGAGGACTATCTGGTTCGCAGCTTCTATCTCAAGAATGTGGAGTCTGGGGAGACCCGAACTGTCACCCAGTTCCACTTTCTCAACTGGCACGATCTGGCGGTTCCACAGAGTCCCAAGTCCATTCTTGATTTCCGAAGGTGATAGGATTGCAGTGCTGTAGTGTATTGTATAATGCTTATAGTTATATAGCAATGATAATACTGACATGGTGTCATGATGCATTTACTATATTATTTTAACATATCTGTCTTTTTTTGTGTTATATATTTTTATTTACATTTGATTCTCTAAATGCACTTATATTTGCTTGCACTTATATATTATTTATATTTTCACTTAGTATCATGCCATTTTCTCTTTTTAGTCATCATGGTGTTTCTACGGTTATTTAAAACTATGTAAAATTTCAACCTAAGTTTTCATTATTTTTAAATGCGCCATAAATTTTATTTTGTCAAATAATCCCACCAGATAGTAATGATATTGTTTAGTAACAATAATAATACATTTTCATATACACATATTCAAATACACATATTGTCTTCTATTCTACTTAAATTACTGTTAGTAGCATAAAATAATTAAGTAAAATATATTTAATTTTGAAAATAAACAATAAATCAATAACACACAAAACTTTAAAACATATTGTCGATATCGTTTTATTGAAATAACGCATAAATTGTAATAATTAAAAAAACCATTAAATTGTATACTATGATGACTGAAAACATTGTATGGGTACCTTTAAATTTTCAGCGCTTGCATAAATTATAGCATCATGATATATATATATATCTTCATATTCGCAGAGCTTCCTCCTCCGTTATATATTACTGTGCCTTGTTGTGGAAGCTTATGTGATATGCTGTCGTGCGGTTATAAGCCCATATGTCACCGATTGCATAGTCACATAAGTGATCACTACAGGTACCATACTACCTCTATGCTACCTACCTACCTTGCCTGCTCTCGTCAGCTGTCTCACATGCGTTAAGTCTGTCCTGGTGTTGGTGTGGTACCCAGGGCTCATTTCTTGATGTGGATCTTCCCAGCTTGATTATAATATGTATATATTATATAGATACATTTTACTGCTGCTTTGTTTAATATGTCATGAATATTGATTGATTAATATGCCGTGTTCTAACTTAGTACGTATTACATTTAATTATGCCATATAAAATAATGCAATATTGATGAAAACAAGTTGTAATGGTTTTACACTTCAGGAAGGTGAACAAGTCATTCCGCGGACGTCAAAGCCCCATCATTGTTCACTGCAGGTATTTATTTTTCCATAATTAAATTTAACTTTACCTGACCGGTACCGACTATATGAAATCCCAAATAAATATACTCCTAGAGTCTAATATTTCTTTATGAAACGTTTAATGAAATACCGAGTTTTTACTTTTACTTGAATATGTGCTCTTATATTGTGTTGGGTGGGATTTTCAATGAATTTACAAATTTTTAATGAATTTACCAATTTCTAAAGAGTTTACCAATTTCTAATGAGTTTACCAATTTCTAATGAATGTACCAATTTCTAATGAGTTTACCAATTTCTATTGAATGTACCAATTTCTAATAAATGTACGAATTTCTAATGAGTTTACCAATTTCTAATGAATGTACCAATTTCTAATGAATTTACCAATTCCTAATGAATTTACTAATTTTTAATGAATTTGACAATTTCTAATGAATACACCAATTTTTAATGAATTTATCAATTTCTAGTAGATTTACCAATTAAATACAAAATAGATAATGAATTTGGGATCAGCAATCCTTTTCTATTATATTCACAATACAAACTTACCAATATAATAATTAACAATATACCTACCATTAATATAAGAGTCAAACAAAATATTCGTTTTAATGAGGTTTTATATTTTCCGCCTTTACTATTTAAATTATCTTACTATTGTTTAATTATTGTTTAATAATAATTATTATCCTAGTTTTATTTTAAAATAATCAATGCAACTGTAGCCATCTACACATAATTAGACTTTTACAATAAATTATACATGGAATTCTTAAGTGTAACTCATGCATCACACTAATTAATATTATGCTGCACACATGTTATTACTGATTTCTGTTTCACAGTGATGGTTGTGGTCGTGCAGGAACCTATACCCTGTTGGACATGGTCCTCAACCGAACCGCCAAGGGAGTCAAGGAAATCGATATTGCCGCCACTTTGGAGTACCTGCGTGACCAGCGATGTGACGTTGTCAAGAGCAAGGTAGGATGTCGGACGTGATATTTGAGAAGATAAGTGTTTCGGAACTATCACTCTACTGTATTAAAAAATTAATAAGTTGATAAAAAATTGTATTTGTACATATATATAATATGAACTATAATTGTAGATTTGGTGTGATTATACATGCACTGTTATTTCAATTAGTTCGGGCGGGTTTATTAGAAACACATTTGCAAAATATTTGTTATAAACAGTTAAATTTTAATTATTTAATTATTAAATCTGTGTTTAATTAAACAGTTATGTCAGATGTACCTATGCTGAACTCTTATACATTGGAACCAATTTACATAACGAACCAATTAATATGAGGGGTTCACTTATGTAGTTTCAACTTGATCGTGATCTTGAAGGTGATCGTGAATAAACATTACTTATAACTTATATAATTCAATATGTTTGATGTATAAAAAGTAATCGTTACTTTTTATTAACATGATTTTCATAATTTATTTTGATGAAAATTTATGTAAGTAAATTGCAACCTTTTGAATAAATTATCGAAGGTAAATTAAGGTAGAATGCAGGTACCAGTTTATTGTCATTCTTGCATAATTCTTCCTTCCAAAGTGTCGTTTTTAATATAAATTTTGGCGAAAGATTTTTGTAGGAATATAACCTCTTAAAATACATAGTTATATTTTGATTGATCTGCGCCCATCCCGCTCTCAACACTACAAATTTCTATGATTTCTTTGGTTGCAGGAGCAGTTTGAATTCGTCCTGACCGCTATTGCCGAGGAGGTCCACGCGATGTTGAAGGCTCTGCCCCAGTAAAAGAGGTTGATGCCCCACTCCATGCAGTCTAACGTAGTAATGGAATCAAAAATACAACACAAAAAAAGGATATACAAACACGGATAGATAGAAGAATGAAATTAGCATAAATAATACAGTTGTTGTACTAACGTTGTCAACAAGTCTCATCGTCCTCACCCCTCCCTCCCCCC
>JAUZND010000245.1:0-14290 GCA_034780555.1 Coelogynopora nodosa | reverse complement strand
ATTTACGATAAACTTATTTTTTCTATTTATGTTGCAAGTTTCAGCTCCTAATATCATCGGCAAGTATGAAAACCCAGGGGGGGTAGGGGTATAAAATGGATGAATAATAACACCTTTTTTTATGGTATGTAAAAATATTCGAAGTTATTTTATTTAATTTTTTTAGTTAGATAAAATTATTTTAGCCACTCAGTAAAACAATCAGGGTCATACATTTTATAGTTCAATCAAAAACTTAATTTCTTTTAAAAAAAATTGGCATACCCCCCCCCTCCACGTACGAAGGGTTAAAAGCTGTGAGTCATGTTGCTGCCTGCTTTGTCTGCACTGCTCAAGTCCAGTTCACTGATTCGCGGCGCCATTTTGATGTATTCATCAATTATATTATAATAATAAGTCTACAAAGTCCAATTCTTCAAGTCAAATATTTTATTATGAAAATTGTCTATAAACTATTAAGATTTAAACATATTAAAATACATAACCATACCGTTAATATCAATATCTTTCTATATTATATATTAAGTAATGCATAGGAGTATATGCACATAAAGATAAATAATAATATTTGAGACTAATATTACCTAAAATTATCCTCTTTTTACCTACTATGTAGCTTTGGAAATTAATATTTTTGAATATCTCAAATACATCTATTCTAAATTAATTTAGAAAAAACATTATTAAAATATTAAAAGATGGAATTTACAAAACATATTTCTCACAATACTATATTTTATGACATAAATATAATACATAAATATTATTTACATAGCTGTATGAAATAAATGGAAATATCATTAATATGATTATCTTATTTTACGTTATACTGTTTGAATATATGTTTAGTTATTTTATTGTGTATTATACAATAACACTTTAACGATATACATGTTTTAAAGATTCAAAGGTTCTTAAATCTTTTTTTTTAGAAAGATAACATCTATAACATCAATAATGAATATATTTGTTTTATTAAATCGAGTAAAAAAAGTAGGTACTTATATTGCCATGATTTATACGATTTCTATTTTCAGTATGCAAACATACTGAACAATTTTGTGATCAAATTAGTCGATATTGTTGTGCAAATCTACTTTGCTTACCGCTCACTAATGGAATTTATAGCTGTCAAAATATGATGTGATAACGCTTTAATCGTGCTTCAGCAGCTGCGGCCACAAACATTATGAACGATTACTCCAAGTATTTACTTATAGAAACGTTTACAACATTGCTGATGTAGTATTTAAATAAGTCATTTTGAGATTCATTTATAGAAAATATTGTGTTCATTTATGAATAAATTTTAATTATACTAAATGATATGGTGCTTTATTATTTCATAACGCCGAGTCAAATTTAAACTTTGATGAAATAAAAACATTTCTAGTAAAGTGCTAACTATATCGCATCAGGAGTAAAATTTAAAAAAATAATATTTCAGATAGCTAAGCACATTTAAAAAAAATTTAAATCGTAATATGACTTTTCTGTTTATATTTTACAGGAAAGTGTTTTTATACGATCGTTTAATTCAATTCTTTATACTATATTACGTTGTACAACACGGGTGGTATATATTTTGTAAACTTTAGTTAAGCATTTACTACTGTTCATCAGTTCGTTACAATTATGAATAAATCTAGGCCTAATTATTATATAGACATATAACTTTGAAAAGTGTAATTTTGTTACGGGATTTTTTACGGGATACAAAAACATAATCTACAAAATATTCGCGTTCATTTCAGTAGATATCATTTCCAGCATTATAATAAACTCATGCAAACGATGTGTTTTTATAACTATACAAAAGAGCGTTTTACATCTGTGCGTTTACTTTATATCAAAGGTTTCAGAAACATTGAAAGAAAGTAATATGACCCATAACATTAAAGTTTTTATTATATTAATTGTAGAAAATAATATAAAACGTATAAATAGCACCACAATAATTATATAAATTGAATATGTAAGCTACATAACTGCTTAAATTTGTTTTTTGCTAATAATACTGTCCTTTATTTAAGTAGGATTATAATTTATTTAATTATATAATATCCAGTATTGCATTAATTAATTCATTAATTAATTAAGTTATTTATTTATTTTCTATTATAAAATGTTTAGAAAATATATAATTTTTTAATTTATTTTTTATTCAATTAAACATTTACTAAAATGTTATCGATTTAATGGTATATATATATTATATAGTCTATTAATTATAATAAATTTCTCTGTATTTTGAGTAGTTCAATTCTATAAAAAATATTATAATTCAATGTTGTAAAAAGATTCGAACATTTGGAATTAGAGCGAAAAATAATACGTCAGTTAACGTTGAAGTAAAATGGTATTTTACAAATATAAACTTTTATATTTAATAAGAATATTATGTTAACATGTGTTTGTAAATGAGCATATGTCACGTTTTTTTTTTATTTATCGGGTTTAATTATAATGTATTAAAATTGTGTCGCACGCTATAGTTATAATATAATTTGATACGATTTAATATAAACAGACATAACTACTTATCCATACTACTTAGATTTAATTGTGAAAATATAGAAAAACTGATTCCTGTGAAATGTTAATTTACTTTTATGATTTATTACAATTCTTATGTTTTAGTAATTTATTTAAATGTATCGATGAATATTTCAATATTTATTATGTTTAATTTTTATAAATCTCAATATTAAAATATAACAGGTAAACATATTTTATTTTATAGAATATATAAAAAATATATCAATCAGAAATCTTTAGGATTAAATAAAAATTTGCTTGATAGATATTTTTGTTCGGTATTTTCTATTAATTAAAGGTACAACTCTTGTGGACAAAAACTGCGAACGTAAATTTAAAAAATATATATTTGCATGAATTTGTGGTATTTAAACAGTACCATAACGTATATAAACTAAAGATACATAATAATAATTAATATTTTTGTACAAACAACATTTTTATTTATGATGATATTTAACTAATATGATTATTTTCAGAATAAATATATCAATTAATGAAATAAATATTATTATCATAAAAAAATTCTTAATCTTATTTGTTAAATACAAATGATAAAATTAAGTTTAGACATTGATTAATTTTATATTTTTTGTATAATTTTTGTTTAATAAATAGTATATCATATATGTTAAAATCACACTAAAAACATTAGTAACAATGTGCCCAATAACAATAAATACTTTTTTTAATTTTGGTTATAACGTACTTCTCAGTTACGCACTCTTTACGGCCATCTTAAATTGTACACTAGGACATTTCATGCATTAATTGATATTAAAAATTAACAAATTATATTCTCTCCCGTGAAATTCCAGATAACTTTCAATTTACAATTTTTTTGATTGTCCCTTTCTCCAGATTATTTGAGGCAATTTGTAATATGTAATTTCAGATTTAAATATTTATTAATTGTATCACTTCTCCAGGAAATTTAGTAAAATTTTAAATTAAAATAAATATGTAATTTACATTAAAAAATTGTTTGTATTATTTATACTGTTACATTACCTGAGTCAATTATAAATGTTTACTCTTCGTCATGTTTTGTTTTGTTGTTAAGCCGGTTCAAAAAATGGCATTTACTTATCTTTAGTTGATTTCACAGTATAAATATTTAATTTTTTGTTTGTATGATAATATCGTTTTTCGAAGACAATGAAGTGCTAAATTTATTGAAAACTTTGAATAAGTCAATGTAAATTAATATAAATAAAGTTTGTGAACTGTTACATAAACAACGTATTTTTTAAAGTATATTAAAATTATTTTATTAACATTTGTTAACTTTCTTAAACCAATATCTTCATTATACGCAATAAATACAGATTATATTATATTAATATTATAATTTATACTTAAAATCATGAAAAACGCAAAAAAATAAAATATATGGTTTTAAATAAAGTTTATGTTTACAACAATATATGAACTATTTTTCTGTTGTAATAATACAATTTCAACTAAGTGTTTCGCATGCTTTTCGTAATTATTTTTTTTAATTGTTTTATATTAATGGTATATTTTTCTTACTAATACATGTTAATATTTAGAATATCCTGTACCGATAAGCAAAAACGATGAGAATATATCTTAAAACAGTAATTTAAATGGTTTAATAAATTCCATAGATCTGGAGAAAAAACCGGAGGTTTAAAAAACTAATTTTCAAGGGGAACAATAAAACAAATAGTTAAGTTAAACAACCAATTTCAATTTAAAGAATTTAATAATTACTTGAAATTAGTTATAATTCTTTAGTTTGTCTATTTCAGAATTATTTTAAAACTAGCCTATACGTATTTTGACCATTTGTATCGACATTCTAAAATCCATTAATTTGTTTTTCCAAATTACTTTCAAATGTATCTTGTGTATTTTATCAAATATTGCGTTGACGACCTGGAAAAATAGATTAAATTTCCTTTCGAATTCGTCTTCCGTTTTTGTTTACGGATGTAAGTTCCAACCGTTTATTTATCAGTATGTGAATAAAGTATATAATTTAAAGACTATATTCGTATTTCATTCATAATTTATAAACCAAAACCTTACTGCCAACTTTATCCTTATTAATTATTTGGATACACCTTACATTAACACTGTTTACATGATTGTAATTTTTTCTGTCCATTATTATTCCTCGAAAATATTAACACGTTTAAAGATGAGAACTTTCATCACAAAACTATTATATTTTAGACACTAGAACATGTTATCACAATAATTATTAAATAAACATGTTAAATTTGAGTACTATTGATAGAATGAGTAATTTAAATAATTATTCATGAACTGTTTACAGAAATATTATTTGACAAAAGATAAGCACATGACATGTTATATATGTAATGTAATTTGGATGTATTAGGCAACTTCCTTTTTGTTAAAACATAAACTGGAGGGGACGTTTCTGTCCTCATTAAATTTGATAAGTTGAAGTTTAACAAACACTGAAACATACAAATCAAACGAAACAAACTTGCACAATGGTATAAATACTTGTATGCAGTGTTTAGTTTGCCATATAACACACTTACATACATCGCTGAAAAAGTGCAACAATTATTATAGTCATAAAAACTGATACGAACATGAATTTGATCTTTCTTTTTGCAATCGCCACTT
The DNA here is from genome assembly GCA_034780555.1 of Coelogynopora nodosa. NCBI lineage: Eukaryota > Metazoa > Platyhelminthes > Proseriata > Coelogynoporidae > Coelogynopora > Coelogynopora nodosa. The sequence goes on along the minus strand of JAUZND010000245.1, from coordinate 9,124 downwards.
TTGCTTGCTTTGTAACAGTTTCAGCCCAAGGTAAGAATCTATACACTATTTATGTTTTATTATTTTTAAAAATGTTCCATTTTACGTTTCATTCCTAAATAACGATAATTATATTTCTGCGCCATGTCTACTAGCTCTCCAAATTAAGGGGGAAAGTTATATCTAATTGGATCTATGAAATCACCCACGTAGTTAGAATCACATTAGATTACCTCAAAATATCTAAATAGTGTCTAATTTCATACCGATTATGGTGCATCGAAGCAAATTTGTTTGAGCTTTATAGAACTTTAAAAAAAAATCAGTAACTAAGAATTTATTGTAAAGACTTGCTTTTTAATAATATTAAAATTAACGTATTTTTAGATTTCAATTTGTTTGTCTGCCGAAAAAATAAAAAGGTGTTGTTTTTTTAATTCAAATTTTAATGTTAAGAAAATTGGAACAAACAAAGATTATAAATTTTAACTTTAATGTTGAAATATATTCACTTATAATGTATTTTGCACGTGTATTGCTGACTTAAGTTTATCAAATCAGAATGTTGCTCTCGGATGCTTTCTGGAGACTTTTAACAGATCAATTTTTTAAAAATTATTTAAATATATTAACAACAGATTCGATTTTTAGAATCAAAATAAGGAGAATGTATGAATTAATATTTGTCAATCATATATTATATTTTGCCCAACTAATAATAAATGTTGAATATAGTATTGTATAGATTTGTGTAAATGATAGTGAAATTAGTTAAAATTCAATATAATGTATGTTATATATAGCAATACCTCGCACATTGTACGAGAATTTAGTAAACATGATTCTGACTATGTTCTCAAAATAAAAAAATCTAAAGAGAGCAGAGTGATCCACTTGTCCGGACTATTGTAGTAAAATTACATTAATTATTCATCGGACAAAAAACAATAATAATGTTTAAAACCACCGTCTTTCGACTTTAGGTTGCCACACTGCATTATACTACTAACTAAATTATATTCATTTTGCGAACCTAGTACAGCTGTTTCGAACTTATTAGTTCTCATCAGCTAGGCAGACCCAGTGGCTATTTTATGGCTATAAAATATTATACATTGTAAGAAATCCAGTAGAAATCCTACATGTCAAGTATTTTGAGAGATGTTGAAGTATTTTCTAAAGAGACGCAAGTATCAGATAACCAAATTAGACAGTTCTTACCAAACAATAAATACAATATTATTGAGAAGCTTGTTCACAAAAGATTACAATTTTGATTGACGCAATAATCAACCTATCAACCTCTCACATAATAATATTGTAGAAAAAATTTTAACTATTTATTAGAAAGACAGTAAATGAATGTAGAAAATGTGGATTATTGTTTGTTGGTTTATCTTTCGTTTGGTCACAAGTTCAATTTCTACACTGCTGTGCTGATGAGTGGAAAAACGATGAAATCGATCTACAGATGGCTTATTCTATTGAATACTTTATTTATCAAAATTATTATCATTATATATAAAAGTATAGATAAATTATAAAGACGCTGTTTGCAGAATTATAATTAGGTACTTATTAACAATAACTTAGTTAGTTTTAATATCCTTTCATTCTACTAGTATTTCAACTATCATCAAATATCAGTTCTGTATTGCTTTTAAATATCGAATGACACATTCCAAATAACACAATATCTAACCATAATAGCAAAATACAATATATATTAGATGTTAATACACCTACTTGGAGCTTTTAGTGGATTGTTTATAGTTTTCATTTAGAAAATAAAATGTTTTATAACTATAAATTAAGGCGTTCAAATTATATTCACATTCAGGTCATAGTGGAGATATAGGACAACGGGGATATCCAGGTCCCAGTGGACCCAAAGGACTTCCAGGCCACCGTGGTTCACCCGGAAATGTAGGATCACCTGGTTATCCCGGTCCCAGTGGATCTAAAGGGGATCCAGGCCCCCGTGGTCCACCCGGAAATGTAGGACGACGTGGATTACCAGGTCCCAGTGGACCGAAAGGGCCTTCTGGGTCTGGTGGCTTACCGGGGGATGTGGGCGCAAACGAATATTGATATAACATTTTGAAAGTTAATTATAGTATCATGTAGTGAACCTAAATTATTGTTTGTAATGTGATGTTCGCGGATGTTCATGTGCGAATTTTTAAATATAATACTCCTTAATTCTTCAATATGATGCTTTCTTTGCCATGCTTTATTGTGATATAAGAAATAAATAGATTTACAAATCACAAATGCTTTTACAAACGCAGATACCTCTAGTTAAGGTATCGAAATTTTTGCTTCTAATACACAGCGGCTGTGTATTTTTATTAAATTTAAATTATTTACTCTGTGCTTTTTATTGGTTGTATACTTTTGACGTAACTAATACGTCACGCCTACGAATACAAGCTAACAACAATGCTACATAACAAAGATATGCCTAGATACTAGTTGTATAAATCCTAAATAAACAAACCAAATGTGAGCGTAATGTAGATTTATGTATAATGTATAATAAAGCATTTTACCTAATCATTTATTATTTTTGTTTCAATTATAAACACAAATGACAAAATAAAATAACATAAATAAACAAATTTGTTATAAATATATAACAAAAATGTGATTGTTATTTACTTTTTAAAGTTTTTCATGTTTGGTTCACTTATGAATATAAAATACAATTTTTTTATATAAATAATGCTAAGAACTCTTATTAATTTTCAATTATGCATTCATGCATACAATATAATAATTAAAAAAATTATTCAAATAAAATGGAGAAATACTGCAAGAAAGACAAATTTCGATATAAATATCTAGGCCTATATTTATCCCAAAACATGTGTAAATAAAATAGAGATATGGATGTGTACACAATTCACTTGCTACTGCAGTTTTGGATATGATCGTATTATATGAAAAAATGAAATATGCCATAAATGAGTTTGGCTTCTAGTGCAAAGCCGAGTAATACAGAAAATTCATTACTATAACGATGACGATGACGATGAAAATGACGATATTTTATAAATAACATAAATATATATATCATACTATTCTATAATTTAATATAATATATAAAATTATATATATAATTATTAAGTGTTTTGACAAAAGTTTATGTCAGTACAAAATTAAGAGATTTTCAGCCAATATATAGCTAAGTGGAGAGATTAGCATTTGTACGTATGACTATAGATATGGCTACTATATTTATTGTATATAAATAGATAGATGACTAAGCTATGTGCTAAAATAGTTTAATTTCCAAAATTGTGTAACACTGATAAAAAGTAGAAGAAAAATTATTATTATTTCAGACATAATAACTTTAGCAATCTTCAATTAAAATATAATTTATCAAATTAATAGGATTTCTACCAAATAAAAGCCAACGTAAAGCTAACAATATTACAATCAGAACGAGAAATGCATAAAAATAAAAAATGAAATTATATTTAAAGGATAACTCATATTGTATATCTGCTAACATAATATTACAAAAAATAATTATCAGTTTATTTTAAATGTATCACCTCGTAACATTTTAACTTTTAAATTAATTAGTAATCGTCTGATCCCATCCAGTGAACAAGGCGACCCACCCCGTAGGTCTCATTTACTGGGTGGTCCAGTGGGGCCGGGGGGTCCCGGACGTCCGACTGGTCCAGGGACACCGGGCAAACCATCTCGACCGGGCATACCGGGTGGTCCAGGGGGACCTGGGGGTCCAAGTGGTCCAGGTCTACCCGGTGCACCTGAATACGCGGTTATAAACAGACGACGTATTTAATAACATAAGATTAAAAAATACCAACTAATATCAATTTGAAAAAATATGTTCCCGATAAATGTGTATTTAAATTCATTTATACTGATGCGATCAGCGTATAAATTGTGTGTCTTATGGAAAGTATAATTCTATATTTAATAGAAATGTGGAACTGATATCAATTGATTTTAAATAAGCGATTTTTATATTGATAATATCAATTTGATTTCCAAATGCTGGTATAACATGAGATAATGTTAATTAATATTAATCCCATACTGAACAAGATGATATTTCTCTCGTATACATTAATTATCAGGTTAATTCATCTGCAGACATTGTGTTTAGGTTTTGGCTCTCATTAGTATACCTAAAAGCAGAAAATGAAACTGAGACAAAACAATTGGTGAACGAATCTTCCAACCTCTAGACCACATTTTCGACTATTAATCACTGAATAATACTAGTAGATAATACAAGTGGTGGGTCAGAATCGACCCTTCCTATACTACTAATACTAACTATTTTAAGCTTTTAACTGCTGTTGTTATTATTATAATTATTATATGCAACAACGGTTGACTATTTTGTCCATCAAAATTTTAGTTTAATCGTAACAATGTTGCACTAATTTTTAATTTTGGCTAGGGAAAATTCTTCAACTATCTAATATTCTAACTTTTTTTAAATATAGCATTTCTTTTCATTTTTCTAAAATAACAAAAAGGTTTTATTTAAATATCTTAGTCAGCTCATAGTAAGAAAACATTGATATTTACAGTAAGAGCGATTAATATTAACAAATTCAATAATACAAGTTTCACTCAGATAACTAGGCCTAAACATTGTAGTGTAATATATAATTTATTGGTAACAACTCATTTTAAGTAACAAATTTATAAACTTCTCTAATGTATTGCAAGATTAAGGAGCACATATATGTATGATTGTTTTTATTGTTTTACAACCTATTGTTCTATCATATTCATAAAACTGAACAAATGATTAAAATAATTTCATTAGTCGGACATTACTAATCCATAAATAAATACTAACACATACATTCCCTTAATGTTGGTACTCAGAAATCGTAACGACTGTTAACTTAATATCCATTTAGATCAGAAAGTTAGAACAGATTATAATGAAATCATACGTACGTTTTGTTATTGTAAAAATCAGTTTCAGTAAATAAAAAATAAAATATTAAAGAATTCTAGAGCTCAACTCAACATAGATTTCTGTTCACATAGCTACAATGTACTTTAACTTATATATAGTCAATTCGAGATGATCTAAATCGGTTGTTCGTTTATGTTGAATTAGTGAATAACGTAAACAAAATTCCATAAGTTCATATATATATATATATTCTCAGATAATTTCCTTTATTTATTTAGTAAATTAGTAGATAATGTGAATATATATATATAATATTTAAATACTGTATGTTTAAAGTGTCAAAAGCGTCCTTACAAATAGAAAAATATTAAAACAGATGATTAGATAAATACTTACTTCTAGCTGACACAGTCACAGCACAAGCAAAAGCGACGATTGCCAAAAGAAAAATAAGTTTCATATTTGTTTCAGTTTGTCTATCTGCAGTAATTGTTGAAAATGATACCGATGAAATTATGTTTTATACCAACCGAATTCTATATATACAAGTATTCATTCAATTTTGATGGTTAGTTAATTGCACAATTTAGGTTGTTTGCAGAACTCCAAGTTTTCAAATTTAATGATAGCAGTAATATTCCGGTCAATGTGTAAACAAGACAGAATTTAGATAATAATGGAACATAATTCGCTTTATAAACAGAACATAATATGCGCTTATCTCGATCAAATAATATCTTCGCTAATCGTTTATAAATTATAACGAAAATTTCATTTTACCAAAACGTTTGTGTTAATATTATATATTTGAAACTGATTTCGATAAATCGTATAGTTTTCTAGTCCTGTGTTGTCGATTTCCATCGCCATTATTTCTCTCACAACTATTGTACCTTCATCAAATTGTTTCAAGAAGTAATTTCACATCTATAAATGTATTCATATTGTCATGAATGAGCAATCATTGCAACAACAAAAATACTATAAACAATATGAACGCAATCATGTGCATAAACTTAAATAAATCAGATTAGAAAAAAATTTAAAGTTCATAGTTATAATTATGTTTTTATGAATAAAACATGAATGTAGTCACTTAAATTATAAATTATTAGTTTTGTATAAATTGATAGACGCTTTGAATTATATATTTAATACTATTTTTTGTTATCTTTGATTACAGATTACAAGTATATTCTTGTTTACATTTATAGAAAGAACGTAAAATTAACTAATAAATAAATAATAATATACACAACCACCATGAGGAATGGGAAGCTATAGTGCAAATGAAAATGTAATTTTTAAATAGTACATAAGCAGTACAGATATAATAGTAATATGTTATCAAAAATACATTTAGTAAAGTAGATATATGTTTACAATAATGTTGAAACAAAAAACAAATATACATATATGTATAAGATATTATAATTGTAAAATAGATCGCGTGCATATGACGTAAAATTTAATTTATTATACGTTTTATTTGTTACTATTTATTAAGTAAGTAGTGTAATGTATAAACGATCTAAAACGTGCTGAAGAATTTGAGGGTAATTGTCTGAATGATTTACGTTTTTGCATATGAATTAAATGATTTATTGGATTGCTTTCATCTTTGAATGCTTTTAGATAGAGTTTTTAGCTTGAATGTTGCGGCTATATTCTACAGTATCTTTAGAAGCTGAAACTAGTGGGTTTGGAATGTATATTGATTGTAGAATACTTTTCGCTACTTTTCCAGAAGTTTTGATTTTTATGGTAGATTCCAACCATTACGGGAGATGCGTAAGTAGTATAGGATGGGTCAATTCGACCGCACCACGTGACCTTTCACCATATCCCATGACCCCCCTTTTTTAATATGATTTTCGGACTCTAAATCAAAAAATTTAATTAAAAATGTTTAACCCCCCCTATTCTACCAAAACATTTTAAAAATATGATTTTCGGATTTTACGTCAAAAACTTAAATTTTAAAAACGATTGGGATCATTATGTAACATAAGTGCTCCAAAATCTTTCATTGGGTATATCTGTTTAGGGTAGTAACCTATGGAAACCAAAGTTAGCATTATCACTCACACATATAAGATACATATTTGTATACTACTTTCACATATTTTTAAGTAGTATATAACCCTAAAGATTTAAATTATTGCGTCTGATTACATTTAAATCTTATTTTTTAATTAAAATATAGTTTTTAGACCATTTATTAATTTTGGACAAATAATTACGTCCATTTTTACCATTGTGATGTATTTTGCTCATATATTGCACGATGATTTCAATGAGGATTCTGACTAAGTCTAGTTCACTCGGCTTGATATTGCTACTTACAGATTGATTTCGCTGGGAATTCCGAATAAATGGACTGACATATTTTCAATTCAATAAAGAACAATATTTATTAATCCAATTATTTATTAAAGTTGCACAGTATTAGTTAGTACTTCATTTTAAATACAGTTTGAAATGAAAATGTATTTAAATATCATCATCACCAACATGTGCGGTTTTAATTGAGTCAACTGCTTCACGCACTCTGCTGTCAATAATATACCACAATCGTTTGATACTCTCCCTTAAAGCTACATCTGACAAAAGGAGCATCTTCTTGAATTTTTTGGACCTATTCTTCAATTTCATATAATTAGAATAGTTGAATATAATACATTATTTTGTCTTGTACTTTGTGTTTCAACTCTTTCAAGGTCAATTTCTTCTGTATGTTTTTCTGTATGTCTAGAATTGTAGTCAAAAGCGTCGACTCTTTCTCTTCCTCCTCGTCCTCCACCATAATATCCTCCATCGATTTTATTGATGTTTCCTCCTCGTCGTCAGACCTTACGGATTTCTCGTCTGTCAATGATTAAATTTAGTTGAATTTCTTGTTCGACATCTTCTGTTGATTGATATTCATGCAATACTGCACTGCAACTTTGGGAATTTCGTTTTGTCGGTATCAGTGCAGAACTAGTTCAAATTGTCGTTTCAGTTTTGTAGGTAATCGATTTCCATAAAAATATTTCTGTATTAGTAAAAACTCTTTTACGTAAAATAATAAATAAATAAACCCTTGATCGAAGTAAGCTCTCGTGCGTTAAACAGTCCCTTGTGTACACGCAGTAAATGTGCAGGAATTCGAACAATAGCTTTTTTATATATGGGACAATAATTACTCTTCAAGTACTCTTCACGAAGCATCTATACTCTCAGCCATTAACAAGGAAAAAACTTACCAAGAAGCTCGTAACAATGCTTGGTTTGCATTCAGCACAAGTTGCGCATGAAGAGGTTATTTTCTTCACATCTTCGATTGAATATGGTAAATGTTTGCTTTTCACGAAATGCGCCATTCGCGTTACTCCAGGGTGACTTAGAGCATTGTGTAAGGAAATAAGAGTATCAGTATTGATAGAAGAACAGTAAGCTCTTGAGAAGGTGTCCGCTGGTATGTTTTCTTCGCCAGGTCGATAAACAATATCGTAACTGAATCCAGCTAAATCAATTCTCCATCTTTGGATTTTATCATTTTTTATTTTTCCTGGTAGTTTGCTGTCAAACATAAAGGATACAGATTTTTGATCAGTGATCAATGTGAAATGTTTTCCAGACAAGTAGTGTCGCCATTTTCGGATTGCTTCAACTATAGCGTAGGCCTCTTTTTCCACCGAGGCATGCTTCTTCTCACTTTCGTTTAGCGTTCTTGAGAAGAAGGCTACAGGTTTTCCATCTTGATTTAGTGTGGCTGCGATCGCAACGTCAGAAGCATCTGTTTCTACAGTAAATGGCAAATTTTCATCAATAGCTTTTACAACAGATTTTGCAATTTCCTTTTTTATATTTTGAAAGGCTTCAATTGCAATATTAGTCAACGGGAATGAGTTAGTTTCTGCAAGTGGTTTAACTTTCTCGGAGAATTTGTAAATCCATTTAGAATAATATGAGAACATACCCATTATCCGTTTGAGGGATTTCATGTCATTGGGAACAGGTAGATTTTCGAGTGGTTTTAGACGTTCGGGGTCTGGCTTGATTTCTCCGTTAGAAACGTGATAACCGAGTATGCGGATAGAAGTGTTTGAGAATTTTGACTTTTCTTTGTTCAGAGTCAGACCGTACTTATGGGCTGTCTTGAGGAAGTTGTCAAGATTTTTGTCGTGTTCTTCTTTAGTAAGACCACATACTGTAATATCGTCGAGGTAGGCAAAAGTA
>JAUZND010000244.1:0-35620 GCA_034780555.1 Coelogynopora nodosa | reverse complement strand
GCGATTTCTTTTTGCTCACTAGAAACAGTGAGCAAAAAATTTTGCTCACGCATTTATAATATAAGCGTGGCATAAAAATATGATTTAAACTACGCAATGTACTATTTCTATAAAACGAATAAAGAAAAGAAAACAATTATTTTACTTTTATGGTTAGTTATGAGATTTCATTATAAAAGTTTATTTTTTTTAATTCACAGGGGGGTCCAGCATTAAAAATGCATAACCTAGTATAGAAAATAAATAAATTTTGCTTTAGCAAATAACGTCACCCTTGGCGCTAATATTGATGGCAGCAATAAAAGTCGATTTTAGGTATCAACTTGATCATATCTCACCTGGACCCTCTAGGGCATCCTCATCAAGAAATAATTGAATCCCTCGTAAAACAAATATTAATATATGTACGTAAACCGTTATCATTGACTTCTGTAATGTGAAATTTAAAGTATGCACGTTATGAAAGCCTTTAAACAATATAAATATAGTGCAACCTGTCTGGCACGTTGGCAATTAAGACACCTTTCAAAATTCCAAATTATTTTCTTGACAATTTCAAACAAATTTAGTTAAAAGTGTAAAATACTTTAATGTGTACAATATTTTTTAGTAAAAATAGTGTTCCTACATAATATAATTCACAACTTTGAACTTCTGTAAAATTGTACCAGACGTTCAGAACTTTCAGTCCTACTGGAAATAGTCTTCGGGTGACTGCTACAAGCTGACGGTACACATAATGACCAGATCAACTTATGTGACAACTATAAATATAAATTCATAACTTTTCAAATATATATAAAATCTTCTGGAACTCCGTATAATGCTATCTAGAACGTTCATAAATTGAATTCAGAAAATTGTAGTAATTACCTACGTAGGGTGTATTAATATAATTATTTGCAATATTCGGGTGACTGCTTCTAGACGTGATCTAGACGATATGAAGACAATATTAATTTCTGCAGCATCTGAAAACAATTAAACAACCTTTTTATTACATTAAACACAAGTGAAACCATTTAGAACATTATTCAGAAATTCTAGACGTTCAGGGGATAGTATTTGGATAAATACCCCATTTCGAAATAATACATTAAAAAATATAACCAATTTCCGGAAAATTTATGGCATCTTTAAATTGCGTAATCTATTATTATTCCCAATTAAATATTCATATAACTAAAAGAACATTCAATGCTGCTTAAAATAGATGTTATTATAAAGTTAAGTTCCCCTGCTATGCTATATACATATAAGTGTTGTTTTTTTGTTATATGCATTTTGCACTTACAATACTGGAATTAATCTTTTAAAATACGATTTCTGGATAAACTAAAAAAGTTATGTCTAAAAATTCAGATAACTGTCTGATCTAAGTGATAGCATTGGCAAACAATAAAATATGCCAAAAACATTATTTTATATCATGGCGATGATAAAATATTTCAACAAAACACACATTTGAAAATATTTGGCTGATCCGGCTGAAATATTCCCCACATAAATATCATTAAAATTAAAAAACATATGACGCAATGTATATTCAATTGACATAATTATTTTACAACAGGAGGATAACTTTTTAGAAACCATAATATCCTAATTGTTTTTTATGTTTAATAAATTTGTTTATGTATAATCTTATTAATTTGTGTTATTTGCGCAATATAGCGTCAAGTGTTTTTTCAAAATTACTCAATCATCAAAAAAAGATATATTATGTCATGATGCAAAAGGACAACAACAACGTTTGTATAATACTTAAAAAATGCAAAAACCAGATTCTATTCATATGTTAACGAAATACATGTAAATATCTTCTCTTCTAGATTATCCGAATATTAAATAAAAATATGATTAGTGGGTGAGTCCTACATACATTATGACAACAAACGCATTGATTAATTTTAATTAAAAATGTGTGTTACCATCTGTTCATTAAATTTTTATATTACTTTTGAAATATTATGTTTAATTGTATATTATTAAAATAAAAGCTACCTAAGTTATTGCCACATTTATTTAAAATCATTGAAAATATCAATTATAATCCTATTTATGAATTTTGTTTTGATCCAGCCGTTTCAATACTATACCGTCAGTGTACCGGGAAAAGAGGACATCTATAAACAAGAAGAAAAAGTACAACATTATACATAAAAATATTATTTTAAAATCTTAACTAGATTTTATGGAAATTACCTCGTAGATAACCTTTGTGGAAATTACCTTGTATGTTTATTTGTGTTTTATCAATAATGTCAAGAGTATGTATATTTTAGTTACTCAAACATAAAAAAACAGAAATTTGATCATTATGTCAATGAAAAGTTAGTGAGTGACATTTTCTGTATTTTGATGAATGTTAACTCATATTCGTTTGCGGTGACAATTAAAAAAATGTCATGACATTATCTCTATATGGCAACATAACAGACTCAAATTTCGTCGTTAATTAATTCGCAATGGTCGTGCATTGAGCAAGTATAATATCAAATTTGTCTGTTTTCTGTGACTTCAATTATAGTTAGGAATAAATTCATCCACTTTTTAAAATGAATATATATATATATATATATACTTCTTATCCCGTATTGCACTCTTACATAAACCCAGACTCTTCGGTTTCATTTCCTAGACTCGAGCCAGAAAAAAGTATATCCTAAACAATAGTTAATTAATGTTTTTTGTAAAATTGCCATTTAAATTTGACCTATTAACTGTGATTAAGCAAAATTAAACTTGGAAATAAATACTTTTATATATTTAACAAATCAGATTATGAAAGAATCAATTGGTCAATGTTGAATAGATGAATACTAATTATCCGGAATTAGATATTTAACCAAGTATTTCAAAATATCCTCTTTATATTATTTTAAATATTCTATCGACTTTTGATAATTACAGATGAGTAGAAAATACAAATAAACCATTCTATAAAATAAAACATATACGAACATGAAGTATAAAAAAATAATATTCACTTTTTTAAATGAATTTTTAAACTATATTTGTTCTATGATGCACAAAATATAATTTAGTGCAGTGACATGTGATATATTGCAAGACGGAAGGGTTATGGCGGACCAAAGGGTTCAGTGTGCAAATCTCTAAGATTTACAATTTTAACGAGGTATACCTTGCAAACCTCGAGATAAACCTTGCAGACCTCGAGGTAAACCTTGCAGACTTCGAGTTAAACCTTGCAGACGTCGAGGTCTGCAAGGTATACCTCGCTAAAATTGTAAATCTGAGAGATTTCCACATTGAACCCTTTGGTCCGCCATAGTGGGGTTGCTGCGCTCTTTTGTTTTTGATTTCAGGAATTTACCGATAGTTTAAAATGTTTTGTTAATTATATACATAAAATAGAACAAGTATAATTATTATTTCAGCTGTGGCGCTTCATTTGCGGGAGAAACATTTCAGAATTGTGACCCTAGATCAAATTTGAATTGTCGATTCATACTGAACACATCTGACACCACGAAGGAATCATCGCTCATGTATACAACTGAAGTTGAATCGGTAACAAGCTTTAAAATAGTGTTGGGTTATCAATTTATGACAAATTGTATTTGATATTACTTATTGGCGTAATTTATGTATATATTATATAAAGCATAACGTAAAATGGCGATAAAAACCACAACAAATAACCGGCTATAAAAACCAGCGATTACAGTACTGAAAGAGCTAGAATCGCTATATACGCATCCCATCATTATTAAATATAATTTTTTGATTACAAATAAGACATTCGATTCCTATTTATAATTGTAAACTATTTTGTATTAATAATTTTTTATGTGTTACCATTATTCATTTCTACAGGTTGTCAAATTCTGTGATGAGATATCCCATAACTTTGAAGCAATTAACCGGCAAAATGACCTTTGTAATGGACAAAGTGTTTGGGACGTTCTGAATCGTCACGATGACTTCCTCAATAAAGGTCTAGTAATATTATATTGTATTTCAATAATTAAAAACTAAGAAACTGTTCGTGATATTTAATTTTTATACCTTCATTAATTTATGTCATATATTTAAGTATATTTTGAGCATACAACCTAATTAAAATTTCATTTATATTCTATCTCTGACGTATTATATATTATCTAATTTAATTTTACGAAACAAAATGAAAGAATGTATGTCGATGATAGATAGCCATTTAAAAAATGAATAATAATAGGATAGCGTATCCTACACTGAAAAATAATATTATATTTCCTATTTAAAATAGTGGGTCTATAAATTTAATTTTTCTAATAATATACATACGCTAATATATATTACTCATATGAATTTCACAATTTCTGTTGTTTAAATTAATCTTGTTTTAGTATCTAACTACTGGTAGATACTACTAGAGAGTTTCATTTACAATATTTTATATTATTTGAATGAATCCCAATGTCATAACTTAGGGGTTTACAATGTTTAACATGTCAAGGTTTATTTTAGGATATATAAAATTGTTCAAACTTTAAAAAAATTAATTATTGTTTAAAACATTTTATTGATTTGAATTTTAAAATTAATGATATGGTTAATTGTACTGTATATATTAAAAAATTTCATAATACTTCAACATATTATGATGAAGATCAATGTTTTGTTATGTAAAATTATAATTGCATACAGTATTTAATTATTATAAATATATTATATATCAATGGGTAAATTATATATGTTTGTTATTCTAAATTCTTCGGAGTGCCTTTTGAGGGTATTGTTGGAAAATTCAGAACTTTAGATCAAATGTTTTTTTTGGGTTGTAAGTGTTCGGTAGCAACTAAACTGTATCAAATGTTTCTAGTAAAATAAAATGATATTTGGAATTATTTATACCCTATTGATATTTTACAATCAACGCTAATAACACGATTATTAACCAGCTGTTAATATTATTCAATACTAGTTTATCCAGTAACCATAAAAGGACCACCTACATTCAAATTTGTAAAACACATCACAAAAGAAACTTTTCTGGTCCTGGTTCTCGACACATCAGGAAGCATGGGGGTAAGTAGGTACCTATAACATTGTAACTTGGAACTCAATTAAATAAATAGTTTCTAAGTACTTTCAGCGCAATGTGCCAAATATAATATTGGAGATTTAATACAAATATCCTCAACTTTATTTATGTTGTGAATTAAAATAAAAATTGTTTTGTACCTTATACTCTTTAGCTCTATATTCTGAATAAACATAATATATTTATATATTTAAAAATCATAAATATGCACGCAGTTTTCTCATGTGTATAGGCCTGTGTCAATAACATCCCTAAGCAGCCGCATGTAATACAGAATAATGTGGATTACATCAATTTTACAAATGGCTCTTTGGAGATAGCAGTGTTTAACATGTTCATTGAGGACTTCAATGGCTGGTAGAGTAATGTTTTCAGATTAGTAGTGGTTATCCTTTTCTTCTCAATTGGTCTAGCATTGCTTTGTCTTATCGCCTCTAGTCTTGTTTTTGTCATCGATTCATCGATCGTGGCATTGTAGGTATTGTATAAGCAAAACACGTTGTATAGATTAGCTTAACAACTCAGATATTGATGAATCGACCCCACACACTCTTTTAAACCAAATGTTTTTCATTTTAGAGATTACATTGTGCAGTCAAAAAATCCCACTTGATCAGTCGCATACATTTGTACTTAATGTGATGTGGTTATAAGTATTTCGTTTATTGTTTGCTTCCATAGTCAGACTGATCTTTATTTCAGTATTGGCATAGTGGTGAACTAACAAGAAATATATGTATATCTGTATCGCCACCAATAAAACTTTACATATTGTTCATTACCACGGTTGAAAACCAACAACAATTGATGCATGATAATTACAGTTGTTGTTTCTTGTTGTTTATTGTTTAAAACATACATACATGTATGTCTGTGATGCGATCTCATAATGTATTTGAAGGATTGTAGAACTAACCTGATAGTGTATTCATAGTAGATCTATCCAACACAAAATAACATTTATGACAATCAATTTACTAAAAACGAATTTTAAGTGTACTTTGATATAATCACTTACTATACTATGCCTTTTTTAGGCTACATTATTATCCAAAGAATAGTTGAACCATAAATAATAGTGATATTTGGTAAATGAAGATGACGTGTTATTCTATCATACACTTTGAGTGAGATTTTCAATATTGCTTATGTTTTGAAAGTACTCAATTATCCATTACTTATTCGGAACAGAGATTCTGGGAGGACAGGACTTTATCCGTATAGCACATAAAGGAAACTATATCTATTTGTCGTTAGGCACATATATAGGACGTCACCAAATCGTAAATATATTAATTCAATATAGTAGACCAATATGTTATCAACTTCAATACTATGTTTTGTTGTAACCATGGTAACAGGGTCTATGAAAACCAACCAACAGGCCAACTGTTGTTTACAATTGTTAACTTGATTCACTGAATCTCAGATATAAACTGTTTTAGGAAACACTTATTCTGAAACAACGCTTAGCAATCCATCTAAAAATAATTCGGATTCAAGGAGGTGTGTGTAATAAATAGCCAGTCATATTTCATGAAGTCTGAAGGACTAAACGGTGCAACACTGACGTCCCAAATGATATTGATACTATAAAAATATAGACAATTTTAGGCTCATTATATACATCCGTCAGTAGGTTCATTTATTGAGCACATATCTAATGAGCTATGTAAAGTGCAGGTTTGATTGTAAAACATGGAATCATGTTAAACTTGTTAAAAATATTTCATTTTAGGGAAATCCTATAATAAACCTAAAACTGGCAGCAAATAAAATAATTGAAAGTTTACCTACTGAAAGCAATGTCAAAGTTGGAATTGTTGAATTTAATTCCGATGCCAAGACAACAAAATCCCCTACGTTCCCGAAGATGAAGAATGAATACATAAACTCGATAAACAATCTGAGAGCAGATGGTTGGACAGCAATCGGACAAGGGTTAATGCGTGCTTTTCAGGTAAAAGTTGGTAATACTGATTATGTTCGTACTATTTCTTGCTATTTCTCAGAAATAAATTAATGAAATTTAAAAAGGAGATTAGGAAATACGAACCTGTAAGAATTTATAAAAAAATAAAATAATATAACATTTTATTATAATATATTTATTTTTATTATTACTTTAAAATATGGTTAGAGTGAATGAATGCAATGCATACAAATGTATTAAAATAAAACAATAATTAGGTAAAAGTGAAATAACTACAGAGTAGCAATGTCGGCATGCGTATACGCGCTGGACATAAACGCATAATATTATATTTTTAAATAACTGCCATTCCAAGGTTTTATTTAGAATATACTCTCTGAAAATTAATTATACAACGCATTGCAGACATTTTTACAACAATCGCGTTAACCATTCCCAGAAGATATCTCTGAAGAAGCACTCAGTCGAGTCGTTATAAAAACTTATCCAATCGTCCGTTGCTTTTTTTATTTAATTATATAAGTTGGATATTAGCTCATCATGTTGGCATTTGACGTTTCCATTTTGTGTTCTATGTATATATATTTCGATATTCTTTATTTCGTTGTAATGTGAACAATTGTCAGTAAATGACATGAATGATTTGCTTTTGATCTTAATTAAACATATTATTATTATTATTGTTATTTTTGTGTAACAGAGAATTAATTTAGCATTGTGGCATGTAAAATATCTGAAATGGACTGTAAACTATTCCACATCATGGAAAACTTATACAACTTGCAAGTATTAATAGATATGATATTTAATCTGTCACATCATCATAGAGAAATAAAAACTATATTTATTACACGAAAAACGTATAATTATTGTTAATGGTTGATTATTAATAATGAATGATGCAACATATATATTTAATTTGATTCTCTTATCTGAATATTGGTTAAATTTAGGATATCGGTGGAGAGATACATCACCCAGAGAAATTTAAAGACAATGGTGTGTTTGTCTTGATTACGGATGGAGAGGAGAATAGAGGAACTATCAGACTACCCGAGGCAACGGAAATTTTACTTGTTGCTGGGATTCAAGTGACATGTATTTCATTTGGTTCCAATACTGAAGACGGACTTGAATCTTTGGCTAGACGATCAGGAGGACAATACCTTGCAGCAGGCACTTTCGAAACATATTTGAAACTTTTCCAAAGACTCATCACATCAATAAATTCCCAAATTCTAAAAAACGAAATTGTGTACATGGTAACTATAGTTTATTATTGAATAATTGGTATACATTTTGTACTCAACTATTTTAGTTGAGATTTAGTCAAATTATTAATTATTATATTCAGTGTTTTACGTTTTTAATTTCAAATTTAGGCAACATTTTTAGCATATAACATTTGAACAATAAATTAAGTTAAAATCCGATTAACAACCTCCCGCTCAAAGGTCAAAGGTTATTAATTGCAATATATTTTTTATAATTGTGGATAACTGGTCAATTCATAAAAAAATACTCAATAACCCAAAATAATAGAATACATATTATGCTTATTACAGATATTTTCAGAAAAGGAATTTTTTTGAAGATAAAATGTCTAAAATGTTTTTTTAAATGAATGTCTAGTATACATGTATATATTTATTGATACTATTAACACAATGTAAACACCAATATTTAAGTTAAGATATCCTATTGAGATGTTGATTTGTTCAGTCTTATGAGATTTCCGGCTGAGAAAAAAATGCCATATTTTACTTAATTTGTAACATAACTATATTCACAGTTTTTTTTATAAAGTTGCACAACTATTATAAATATTCATCACTTGTGCAGTATCGTGTATAACATTAAGACAATCTTACACGTTTTATAATAATATCAAGGATATCATAAATGGTAAAATACAAAAAGATAGCGCATACATTTGGTTTTGGAATCAGACACATTTATTAAACAGGCTATTCGCAATAAGTTTACAGTTTGTTGGTTCTGTAGTGTCTGTAATAATCTTATGATGAGGTACAAAACGTTTATAATATAATATTAAAGAAAAATACAAATTGGTTGGCAATTATGATTTTAATAATACATAATATATAATTAAAATTGCATTAATTTTTTATTCACCTTATAACTACTGAGGAAGAACTGATAAAGAGCATGTTCAACCTATGCTAGTTATAATAGGTTAGTCATACTAGGTTAGTCATACTACTCTAGTCTATACATACTCTATACATACTAGTCTAGTATAGTGTGTTTTATACTATAGTATAATAAATCTATGTTAATACTACTCTATTGAACATAACTAAACATGGTCTGCAGTAGTATCATATGGGGTTATTTATACTACATATAGTACTAACATTGATATCAGAGTATAGTAAACCCAGTAAACTTGTGAATAAATTAATAAATTAATGTGTCTCTTTTATTTTTTTTGTTATTGGTTAAATTTATGATACTAAGTTGTGCAATTAAAACGGTAACATATAAAAATGCATTCCAAATTATTGTTTTATATATGTTTTACAAATATATCATTTGTAATGAATATTTAAATTGCAATTTATGGTTTCAAGATTTCTACTAGTATCAAGTATTTAAATATATACAACTAACATACATACTAATGAAGAGATACAATAATGTCAAAAGCTTTTTAATACTTCAAAAAGTTAAATTATACATCACAAATATTAATTTATTCATATATTATCAAAACGTTGTTGTATATTAAACAATTTTTTATATCAATATATGGGATGGTCCCAAAGAAAACCGGACTTAGTTCGATTTCCTTCTTTTGAGATGGCTATAATTTCATGTTAAACAGAAAATTATCTTTCGTTTAAAAAACAAAACTAGTCAAAAGACTTAAATTTGCCCAACCTATACATATATCTTTAAAATATAATTATGCCTTTTACGAAATACAACAATTCGAGAAAAATCGCATTAAAGTTTTATAATCATATTTTACAGGTTACGACGTCAAGAAGTTATTTATTTCACAAGTATGCATAATACTGCATAATAATGGTATTTATTAATGTTAGTTAATCACGGGAATGTAAAAAAAGTCACTATTTTCGAGAAAACAAATCGTTGTGTGGAAAACAGGTAAAAAATCCATTTTTACGTAAACGCTACTCAAATTCTCAATAATTATTGATAAATAAGTGTATTCAGAATTGCAAAGGATAGATTAAGTCAACATTTTTCATCACGCTAGATAACATTTCTGTCTGTAATAATCAGCAATAAATAAACTGAGGCCAAAAGTGAGCATATCAACTGCTATGGTTTTTTCAACCGATCTTGATGAAATTTGATATGAGAGCGTCGTATTATGAGACGCAACGAATTCCAGAATTTTAAGGTCACACTTGACCTACTTAAAATTTGGCGTCACATCGAAAATTTGAAATTGTTTTCTTTGTGTTATCTTACCTAAATGTAATTTTTTTGGTTGGCCTGACAAAAGTAAGTATATTTTCAATATTTTTTGATAGCCTATCATATGTCCCCAGATGACCTACATATTATGTTAACATTTCAAGGTCATCGGATACTTAGACATATTATTCCAGTAAAATGGATAAAGGGAGTTAGGCCCGGTGGCCCTTTTTTGTACCAATCTTGTTTATTAGGATCGACTGCCACTGCAGTAAAATGGGCATGTTTTTTCTTTGTTTAATGTAACATATCAATCATGTGTCTTACTTAGATTTCAAGTGGATCTTTGAAATTCTCAGATAATACAACTGGGACTATCTGGGAAGGGGAAATAGACGCATCTCTTGGTAAAGAAACGATCTTCCACTTCGCTTTTAAGTCTGGAATCAACCCCGGGATAGCCGTCAAATCACCGGATAACAAAATCTACGACAAAACCAGTGGACCTGATATTTACGAAGAGAGTTCGAATAAAACACTTTTAACGATAACAATTCCGAATGTTGCCCAGGTTTGTACTTCTTGATATCAATCAGTAGGCCAATAGCTTACAATAGCATATCAAATATGGCATCATTCATCATAAACATAATGTTTTACAATTAATTCCCAAATAAAAACCCACATTTTATATGAATTATTATTTTGAAAGAAAAGAAGATTAAAAAATCTAAATTCTTCAACTGAATTAAAAAAAATTAAAATTAAAATTGTAAATTTTACTTTTATCTATTTATTCAGAAACGCATTTATTTTGTTGTATATTTATCCATATCATTAATAAGTAATGATAAAAATAATTAAATGTTTTTAATAACTACATATATTCAACTTGTTATATAAAATATTATTCTGGTATTTATTTATCTCTCAATACCGCAAATCACTCACGAATTAACCCTTCGCAGTCGTTTGGGGTGGGGTGGGGGGGAGGGGGGTGCGGTGTACAACCCCTCCCCAACCACATTTCGTCTAAACGTTGAAGAACGACACGGTCGACCGTGCACACATTAGGAGCCAGTGACCATCTCCTTGCGGTCATTAAAGCATTAAAAACTTGTTCACTGGCACATAATACTTTAAGTGACCTTCCCAGGAAAATGTTCCATTAATTTTATTAAATTAAAATTGACATATTTATTATAATTGGATATTTTTGTTTTTCCGTATTGTTCACAGATTACTCATTTTACGTCTTTGTTAAATAATTAAATTATGTATTTAACGTCGAAATCTGTTTAATAAACACTCAGAGACGGATCAAGGGCCCTGATTCTGGAGCAGTCAGTATAGTTTATGAAGCGCGCCCACTTCACCAATGACTCTTACAATAAGCCACGGTCACTCATATTTTTCAAACCAAACGAACCCATTAAGGGTCGCGAACTCTCCACTAGCACAGCTGCTAGCCATGAACGGGAGTGTTCAAGGGTAGATTCGAACACCCTCGGCATCCGCAAACCAGCGTTTTAACCACTCAGCCATTTCCATTCCCAATGATCGACTTTAGCTCCCAATGAAAATCTAGAATTCGAACTTTTATAATAAAACTATATATTTCTGCTAGAATGAACTTTTGTTTATGCAAAATATTTAATGCAATATTGGAAATAAACCCACAAAAATTGAGGAAATTAAAAAAATTATCGGGTATCGTAAACATGAAAGATGGTTATTCTAAATCTATATTATTACCTGGACCACGCGACACATATAAACATATGTTATTAATGCTGAATCCTGATTAAGTTGTGCTATATTGGATCAATTATTTATTGATTTTGGTTCAACCTATACCTTTGAAAGTAGTGGAATTGTATAAAAAAAAGGCATCCCGTAAAGAGAAACATGCATGTAAACAGAATATATAAAATACATGCATCATATACGTTCATAAACATATGAAAAGAAAAGGTCCTTCATCTGTATATTTATGTAGAAAGATCTGTAATTTTGAAAATTTTGTAAGTTCAGCCCTAAAATGATGTATTAAATTATAATGATAAGTTTTAGTTTTATTTTTTATTAGTCAATATTTTTAAGTCATCTGCACAAGTTCTGATGGCATTATGGCCTGGTCAGAGCATACGGTCCACAAAAATAACATTTGATGTTACTCAAGTCGATTCAAAACGTAGATTTGTAAAAACTTTTTTTGTTTTGGATTTATTATGTGTGGACACTATAATATCATTAAAGGACATACAAACAATGACCATTAGAAGAAAATACATTTTTGAAGGATTTTATTCCGTGTTTGAATTCCAAAAATCTTTTTCAAAAAATTTGAACTTTGCATATATATTTTTTATAATTTTTCAAAATTGACCTTCCTGACGTCACCATCAAACATTGATTGCGAAATATATATTTCTTCAAAACAGTTTCGTCATATTTATTTTGGCCACAAAAGTGTAGCACATTTCAGGATGATTTCTTGGGTAGAGGGTGCGGTTTACACTCCCGCAAGGACCAATACATATAGAAAATCACAAGACCTATGAACAGCTAATATTAATATAGTAAATTAATGACGAACTAATAATGACGAAATGGTGGGATAAGCGTTGTCTTATTCTTCAAAATTTGCGTAATATGCGTACTAAAATCTAATAAGACATTTTCAGCCAATTCAGTTTTTTTTAAAGTAAAATAATTTGATTTTATATTTTCTACCTAATCGCGATCGAAAAAGAAAGTGAAGCTACGCTTTTGAAGGAACAATAAATTTACAATAACATATTAATGTAATGATATATATATATATATATTTGTCTAGAGCTCGATTTAGTGCTGGATAAATTTTTAAAGTGGTCTACATTTGACCCTAACATAACATAAATAAAGTTTTAGCGCTAAACCATTTTGTTTATTGAAAAGTATTATTTTTTGAAGCTATAAAATAATTGCAGTAACACTTATTATTTTCAATAACGTTTACCTATTAATTATATTTTTAAATATAAACAATAAGACGTAGAGTAAAATCTAAGTTAGTATATTAATATAAACTACTCAATTTAAAAAAATATCAACATTATTAGAGTAATGAATACAAGTAGTACAAGTATACAAGTAGAGTTAATGTTGTCTGATAAGAAAAATTAAAACACAATATTAAACATATTATATGAGGGAACAATTATTTTATATAAACAGATTAATAATCTATGCATGTTAAGTCATATAAAAATGTGGTAAATGAATTATTGAATTAATGAATAATGATTATTAATAATAAATAATTTGTATTATTATTAGTAATGAATGTTTGTAAAAATATACAAAAAGTAGTGAGGATGCTTTAAAACAATAAATATATACGTATGTAAATTTAGACGTGGCGCTCCTTTATTTTATTACAAGAGATATAAATTATATACATGTTATAAAATTAGAAGCATTTCGTGTCCAATAGCTAAATTTATCTAAAAAAAACATTCGATTCTATGCCACTGGATTTTGATATTGACATGATGATAATGGGAAATAAAATATGACAGAGTAGTTCTATGGTAGATAAATAATATTTACAAATAATTTAACAACAAAATAATAACAGTTGCATATCTGTTTCGCATATTTATATAACATTTCGTATAATTCATGATCAATTTGAACATTTTTATGATGCATGAAACATAATTTTATTGAAAGAAGATATTGATAATAAAAAAAGCAATTTTTTAATTGTGTATACTTTTCTGTAATGTGAACTCCATTTAAACATTTACCAATTACTCCTCCTCCTCCAATTTTTTATTACTTCCTTTTAGGAGGTAGGTATGTAAAGGGGGACAAAATAAAATGACTTATAAAGGTACATTTTTCAAAATATATAAAATTTCGTTTTTTGCCAGTGATTGAATGATGAATTATTGTCCATGAATACAGGATTTATAAATATTAAAACAAGTGTTTCTTCTGATTTGTTATCCAATGAAATGTAAACATCAAGTATAGAATCTTGAAATTAAATGATTGCTTATTTATGATGAAAATGATAAAAATTTAAAAAATGAAAACAAATTAATCTGTGATATTGTGGTTATCATGTGTGCTTCTCTACCAGCGTATATTTTGTAGTTTTTGTATTTTATTTTTGTCTGTTATGTATGTTATGCTTTGTATGTTATTTTGTATTTTTTTAGTTTTTGTCTCAATGTTAGCTATCATTTATTTCCAAAAAAATAATTCGTTTTTGGAGGTTAAGCGAATGATTTATCGGTTTGAGTTTAACGTTTTAAAATATGTTTTAAATAATTTAATTTATATTTAAATTATCATAAGTATTACTTTATTATTAAACAGCCTGGAAAATGGACAATATTTATCCCACAAACCAAACGATTCAGGAGAGCATTACGGATGGTTCGTCAGGTATCTCAGGTATCTAACCACGCCAACAGTCGGTCAATTGTTGACTTTGTGATCACCAGCAAGACCGTTGATAACTCCACTGCGGCACCAATCATAATATCATCAATTCTGGATGCCGGTATTCTCAATGTCGCCACTCCACAAACTCGTGTCAAGACGGCAGTCAAAGTTGAACGAGGAAATAAGACTGTATTTGGAGCACGGGTCATTGTCACCGTTAAAAGACTTAATGGAGGCGAGCACAAGTTTGAACTGTTGGACAACGGTTTAGGTCAGTTCTTATTTATAAATAATAATAGTACGGGTGTATAGGCAGATTATGTATTCAATACGAATGTAAATATGTAGACATACGATTATAATCGATATTAACCGATTTTGAAGAGACCTAATTGTTTAGAAGAATTTTTTTCAGATCATGCATAATATTCTACAATGGATATACAATAAACCAAAATGCAAAATTTACTATTTACAATGATGTACATACATGCGTAGAAAACATAAAAGCTTCTTTATTTTTAGACATATTATAAATTACTAAAAATATATCAATATGTAATAAAAATCATCAAACATTCAAGAAATATAACCATTTACATTTGTCAGAATTCAACAATTTGTTAAAAAATCAATTTAGATCAAATAAAACTGGACCACCACCGATATGGTGGATATAACAATATTTTCATATTTATTTGCCAAAGTCACATATTAAATGAGATAAATTAAAATATATTTTTTTAAACATACAACACCTTTAATATTTTAATAATTTAATTTTTTTTAAATAGTTAATAATGAACTTTGAACTCGAATCAGTCTATAGCAAAATACTATGATCTAATGTTTATATATTTATTTAGTAAAAATAAAGTTATCAGTTAAGTTTAGCTTCTTGCATCAGTAAGTCATATTTATCTCAGATACAAATATTAGTTACTACAATCGAGCAGACATGCAAAATATGTTATATTCTGTAACCTGCTTGATCATGTATTGTTATTTATTTATACATGCTGAGTTTTCGGTAAATAGACATTCAATATTGAGATGATAGATTCAATTATGATCATTGAATGATGAGATGTTATCGTTGTAAATTAATTTTGGGAAGTTTTATAAAAAAATTATTGTGCATTTCGCTTGTGTGAATTATGAACTAATATATATTTTAATGAAGATTAACAATCACTTATTATGTTTATAATACTATATAATAAATATAATATAAGTATATAATATTTTTAAATACATTAAAATGTATATACTATATTGCGTCACAGTAACAATTGCCAGCAATACAAAATATTATATAAAAATATAAATACAATAAATAAAAGTAATGTAACAATTTAGATATATTATATTGTACATTATTATGTATTATTATATAGCACAAATCATGTAATATATATACAATAAAAGAATACAACTTTAAAAAAAACGTGAACCTTTTGAAAACGTATAAAGATAACATTGAACTAATGTAATATATTTTTTTCACATCTTGAACATATTTTGACTATTGGAAATCTTTGTAAAAATACGTCGATAGATACAAAAATAAATAAAAATATAAAATTAAACGAGTTACGTGTCAAAATTAGGATTTTATCTTATTTAGCATATTCCATTTTTCTATTTTGAAACCATTAAATATTATTACAAATAACTAATATTGATTGACAATTAAAAGTTTTCAATTTCTTAATCTATACTTGATCAATTTAATAATAATCCGAAGAGAATTTGTTTACTAAGTATAACAATACACAACGTGTAATACAATATAAAACAGTAGTATTGACAATTAGTGCAGTGAACTTTAATATATTTAGTAGGAATGAATAATAGGATGAAAGAACTCCCATAACAATTAGAATTAGAAAAACCAACAGTAACTAATTTTTAACACAAAATTAAACGTGATTGTGGCGAGCGCTTTACGATTATCGTGATTAATTACTCTCTAGAAGGGTAGATGTCATTCCCATATTAATTTTAAAAGGTTAGTTAGTATATAGTAGGCACAAGAAAGTCAACATGCTAATGTAACGTAAATGCTAACTAGATAGAGTTCAATGTATATTTAGATATTTAAAAGTTGTAAGTGTTTTTTGTTTTAAATGTACAAATTGTGTACATTTAAATAACAACTTTTTGAAAAGATTCTCAAATATATTTATAAATTTGTAGATGTTTTTAAGGTATGTTTTACCAACTCCATATCTAATCTCCATATTGTTCTCCCTTATAGGAGCTGACACAATAAAGAAGGATGGATACTACTCAGGAAATGTTCTTGGCACCATGCTAAATGGGACTGGCGTGTACAGCTTGGTGGCTCAAATCTCTTACTCAGATAACAAAAGTAAGGTACATGACTGTACGATGATGACATAGCTATGCTCCTCTTTACCTAGTCTATATCTAATAGGAACTAATGGTTTTGCGAAAATTTTACATTTTATTTTCAAGTATACTAATTTAAATATTATGAAAATATGTTTATACTCATATTGTTTTTAATTTTGTTCATCCACTAACATTCAATTATTACACCCGACATATTTCTGCTTTATTGAAAAATATTTCAATAAATGCATGATTATATTGAAAATATAAAATTATAATCTCTAAACATGTAATTTAAAATGTAATTCACATACACTATAAGTTTTTAAACATTGAAATAAAATCTGAGACTTATAGCATACAACTTACTTGTCAACAGACAATAAAGTCTGTTTAGTACTTTAATACTAATTAATTTATGTAGAATAATGTACAAATAATGACCAAATAACTTATATAGAGCACCTGAAATTTGAATATAGAGCGCATTTTTTACTAAATGTTTAGCAATACTAAAATTAAATACGGGTTTTGTATCGCGAGAGAATAATGGACAAACATTTGCTGCATCATATTATCCAGAAACTTTGAGACCTTTATAAGATGGTCTTCATGTAACCGATATAGGGCGATAACAATAGGTATGTAGCTAAATATAAACATTTGTGGCATTTAAGCAATACTTTTTCGTACATTTAACACGATGGAGATGTTTTGGATATTCAAGAGATATTCTTATGATATTAATATTAAATATAAAAACCAACATATTATGTAACAATTTTATTGCACATACAAAAATACATTTTAACATTTTACCATAGTTAGTTAGGAACAATTTGAAATTACTTGAAATACATCTAGTTAGTTGCTGATATAAATAATAAATCGCTAATAGTATACATACTACGCATTATTTTGATTATACTAAAATGACACTCACACTCGTTAATAGTTTACGTTAAAGTTTATTATTCGTTGAAATTGACAGCATCACACATATTAAATAGCCGAATCTTTTTATTTTCTCCACCAACTGCAGCAAACAGCAGTCAAAGTTTTGAGCGTTTTCACACCATCGGTTCTCTAAAAGTGAACCGATTTGACAGTCAAACTGTGGATGATCTTCCTCCAAGTCGAATTCGTGATCTTCAGGCCGAAATTGTCAACAAAACCGATCTGTCTATTCGCCTCAGTTGGACCGCAGTTGGCGATAATGGCGATGAGGGAACAGGTGACCGAATTGTTTTCCTTTTAACCCACTCAACATCAAGTGACTTTGGAAGCACAGATTATTGTGTCGTATTTCAGAGATGTTAACCCCCTGTTTAGCGACAAATGTGTAGCACAGATTAAAATACATGAGTAAAAAATATAATTTAAAAAGTTATTTTAACCAATCACTTATTGTTTTTAGTAATCGCCAAAATATATTTGATCCGAAAATATGAAAATATAAAAAAAAAGTAAACATGTGATAAAACTACGTTTTTTCTTCATTTTCTGATTTTTTTTCAAAACTTGAGTCAACCTAACGTAGTTTACATGAAATATGCAGTTATAAAACAAACAAAAATATAACATTTACATATTCGTTTAAATATTTGTTATTTACTTGTTCTTTATTTTATACTCAAATAAATATAAACACAGGTAATATAGTGAATTATTTTTTTTAGAGTTGTTAATTTGTAAAATTTACTTCCAAATTGACATTTTAATAACGTATATATATAGTTTTCGAATTATATATATAATAAAACACATATATTATATTATGAACCGACAGTCGATACCAAAATTAGATCAAAATATTTTGTTCACTTTAACATCGTCTGCGGAAATTAATCGTTTCAAAATGTCGTAAGATAAGGTGCAAAATTGAAAAAACAACTCCAGGACAAAAATAAAAATAGACTCAACTGCTATTGCTATTAGCAACGCTGATTTGTCACATTTTTTATGAGTTTTAGCGGGCAAATTAAATTTGTTTATAAAAATAAAAAGTAGTTTTAAATTTCCAAATTGTGGGGGGCACTTTCAAAATCGTTTTTTGGAGAGGTACAGCCATCCGGTTCCACTACCGATTTATTTGTTCTAAGTTTCGGTTTCGTTTAACGGTTCATAGTATAACAACTGTTGCATATTTTACTGTTTATATTTCGTGTTTCATATTCCGTGCTCAATTTACCAAAAATAAATATTACAAAATTACAATATTACAATAAAACGAACCTGTTAAATGAATAATGAATTGATTAAATATATACCATAACTTTCTGCGACATTTATGTAACAGATAAAATTACATTGTAATAATGTTTTTTCAAATACAGCGTAAGTAAATATTAATGGCGAGTTATTTGTGAATAGAAGGCCTATGTTTCGTTTTGGTTGACAGTGGTTAGATTTATATATTTTATCAAAATTTAATATTGGTTTTAAAAAGACAGTTATTCAAAGAACTTACATTGCTTTCTTACTTTTTCTGAGAAGACGTATATATTTTTTTATAACTTAAGAGTGATTAAATTCTATTTTCACACCAACAGTGATCGACAATGTCAACAGGTTCATTTTAATTTTAAATTATATAATAATGAAAACAAAATGTATCTAAAAACCAGATCGAAATAAAAAATCTCAATATTATATTGCCTAAAAACTGACAACCGGGTATAATTTGTATAAAACAGCTCAAATATTGAGTAAATTGAAATATTTTTTCCAATTTTGTCTTTTTAGCGGATCGGTACGAAATTGTCGGGGGGCCGCAAGTTACACGTAAAGGAATATCTGACGCATACGATCTTGAATATCAACAAGTGAAACCAAAGATAGCCTTAAGCTCGGAAAAGTTGACAATTCACATTAAAAAGGCCACTAATTTAAATGCGGTATTCTTCTCTGTACGAGCAATCGATGCTGAAAACAATGCTGGCAAATGGTCGATGCCGGCGTCGGTGTCGTTTACACCCGTGAAGTTGTCTCCCACCCTCAAGGTTATTGGTGTTACTGGTGCAACCACGAGTCTAGGTGGAGGTGGAGGTGGAGGTGGAGGTGGAGGTGGAGACGCTGTTGAAATTATTGCCAACATGACCTGGTTTATTTGGTTGATTGTTGCAATTCTCATGATTCTCGTCATTGCAATAATCATAACGGTTGTAGTCTGTTGCCTCAAGACGAAGAACAGAACTTACCCTGATCCTGATTCAAACGACAAAACTCAAGAAATTAACTCATTTTCTACATCAAATCAGCATATATTGTACCATCCTTATTAAACATTTTATTGTTTTTAGTTTAAGGTTATGATTAAAACTGAATATTTCTTGATGAACTGATTCTCTTATATATAATGTAATAGCTATTTGTAGATTATTTAAGTTTACGATTATATCAGTGCATACACCTGCGATTTAGTCAGATTGCAACATACACATTACATTTAAAAAACAATTAATTACTGTTATTGAACTTTTAACAAATTGCCTATTTTTTATAATAATAGTATTCTGTATTATATTTATTATTAGATATGTATAATCCGGATTTACTTACCAATGATATAACTTATACCGCAGACTACAATATTGCATTCGTTGTTTTCAAAAATTCTTTTAAAATTTACATTTGCAGCAATAAATAAAAAATAAATCTGAACTGCGCAGAAAGTCACGGTCTGCTCTAAATTTAAATGGTGATTTTTGTCGCATTTTGCAATTTATTTAACGTTGCAGTGACGCATACTTCCTATATTTCCTGTTTTTGTTATGCTCTATATTAATACATGTCCTGTGTTACAAAATAAACTAGTTTTCAATATTTACATTTTCCTAATTATGCAGTGTTTTCGCAGTCTAATAAGATTTGAGACAATGCAATACTATGCCAATTAATATGTCATCTATATAAAAACAGATATAAGTTTATATCAATGAATCACCTCTGGACGTTATTTTAGATATTAAAAAAGATTGCCCAATATATTGAAAACCAAAGTGAGGTGAATAAATTCATTAGTTTATAATAGATTTAATTAATATATATTATAGATATTATATTATATAGATATTATTAATTTTGTTTTTGTTCTTATTTTTTTGTTATAGATAAATAAATTTACTATAGATAGTTTAATTCGAATAAAAAAAATTAACTTGCAAAATTAATATAAAATAAAGGATCTCAGTGTGATTGTTTGGACAAATCGAATCAAACAGTCAACTTTGAATGTCAACTGTCAACTTTAATTATATATAAAACAAAAACAGTAATCTATAGCGAAAAAAAAGCCATTTTTAGATTAAAAAAATACAATAAACTATGTCAATAAGATGCATGTTTAAAACAAAAACAACATTTTGCAGAACATAATGTACTGGAATATACCTCCATATACTTTCAGTTTACTTCTAAATTGAATCCTGCCTGATAGCTACAACATTTTCAATAAACTTATGATAAGAAAAATAAAGCACTTGCATTTGAATTGTTTTTGAATTCAAGGGCAAAAAACATTATATATTGAGGTGTGATGCGGGTCGAACGACAGAAGGTCAAGGAAAATGTTGGAGCAGTCAGTCTGGTCAGAGGAAGTCGAAGAGGGTACATGACAATACTAATGACACGGCGTTTTGGAGTCACTATTAAAAATGTGACTAATTAACTCCCTCAGGATCTATACGCCGATACATTTTCAATTTGCTGGGTCAGATTTAGAAAATTGTGGTTTGTAACTATCCCGTTAAATGTGTAAAAGAAAATCCACCATTTTCAAAGATATATCTTTGAAAATGGTAGATTTTCTTTGGTAGGATTAATGGTAGGATTAATAATGGTAGGATTAATACTCTATATATTAGCAAGATAGTGTAACAAGAGTAGTACCCTTATTAGAAACTAAAACAACCTCACTTTACAATTCCCCTTACCACAGACGAGAATTAGAAGCATAACTTCCTTCAAACTTAACTCTTCGATGGTTTTCACCTACTCACCTTTTCTTAAAATAACATCGTTGAGAGTTGCGTCTACCAATCGGAAGGCGGGGATTAAGAGGGATCCTGCCGCAATGCTCGACCAAACGTGGGCTGGAGCCACACGATGTTCGCTAAGCTGCTGCACTGGGGCACAACTTGATGTGGAGGTTGTTGGAGTAGTCTACTCCTCCCCAAGATCCAAGATGTTTTATACTTTCGATGTTTACAAAGTTTTCTGCTTGCTTGTATTCTTCTTTTAGATGCTTTTATTTAAAAATATCTTAATATATCTTATAAGTTATACTCGTATATATTTATTTAAAATGCTAACACTTATAATATAATTTTTTTAAATATTTATTAAATAATAGAATAATAGTCGTGTACAAAATAATAATAGAGATTTACTTAACAGCATACAACATCATAACAACATAATGAGAAGGTCATGGTTATATAAGCAAGAAGTTTATATCACAATTGTATAACGATAAATAATTCTGGTAATCAGTTATAATATAATAATTACTTATTAAACACAAGTAACTTGGAATTATCTGCAGATTATCAAAATGAAAAAATTTACGATATAGAGAAAATATATAAGTTCTGAAATCATTTGCTAGAAAGACCGTTGATAAGAAGACTGTTGCTATGTTAAAATATTGAAAAAAGCATTGATTTGATAAAGTTTTGTTTGGGGTATATATAAGAATAAAAAACGATATTTATAAATAACTTATGGATTACGGTAACATAGGTACATTACAGCTAGTATTTCAGACTGTTCCCAAATAATACAAAAGAAGCGAGAGCAGTTCATGGAAGTTCAATACTAAATTATGATTAATTAATTAATTAATTCTTTATAAAGCAAATATTGTGATGAAGATGCTTTTTGTCTCAACGATTATTATAAAATTTAAATGAGAGAACTTTACCAATCCCTTCGCCTTTTGTGTATAAGCAACCTATACTTTTTCATAATTTTTTGAATGCAATTTCATATAATTAATACATATCAATACATATTACTGTTTATCATTAACTTTTAGTTTTAATCTTTATTCACATAAAACTTATTCTTTCGAACTGTTTTGTGAAAATTAATTTAAAATGTTTCAATAATTATTGAAATTATATTATAATCTTCAAATATATTAATGAAATATTTTCTTTATAATGTTATGACACTGATTTGATAATGTAATTATACTACGCTCTACTGTTTAAAGCTCTTTTAATAAGTTTATATATAGTGATTAGAAAAAACTGATAATCATTAATTTGACAGTTATTATATTATCAAAATAATTAGGTTGAAAAATGTTTCGTATATTATTTTTTATTTAATTTTTTAAATAATATTGTTATCATTTTTGCATATTTTATTATTGTATTATAATATTTTTAAATATTTCATTAACAACATATACATTGTTTCACTTTTGTTTGTCACGTTTGTCACGTTTGTCACGTTATATTTGACATTTTTTTAAATATGAACGTATATTAAAAGGTTTACATTAAATAACAATTAAACAATTCCTAAACATTTACGACTATATATGTTCGAATTTTTGACTGTGATTCATTTAACATTTTACATGTTCTTTTAGTATATTTTGCTATTATAAATATTATAAAGTCATTAATCTTAACTGTTGTTTCCATTAACTTGCAGATTATGTATTAATATAGATATTAAATATTATTTATCAATAACATATAAGTCTATTGCTCTTTTGTAAATTGTTCATGACGTCGAACAACAATTAATTTTTTTGACGAAGGTTAAATCCGCGGGTCATTCACATAATATACAAATAACTAATATTAATTAATGGAACATTTAAAGAAATTAAACGGTGAATAAATGTTAGGCGCGTTAGGAAATTATTACCGCAAATAGGTACTAATGATGTAATACTTATGTGTAATATATTTATATACAATGATATACTACGCTTACTTACTTAAAATCATTAATTTTAATTACATTTAAAATTAAATATAACATATATAGTATTAATTGTGATATATGTATGATGTAAATATACTAAAGTAAATAGCATCAACTAATGAATATTTAGAAACTATCTATATGAGGAACACTCTCCCCGTTGGTGAACTGTTATACGAAAGTCTCACTCCGTTTGCTTTTATTATTTACAATTTACGACGCTTATAATGAATATAACTTTGGTATAATTTAATATTTGCACACCATCCACAAGGCTCAACAATAGCGTTTGCGCTTCGATAAATATGACTTCATACGAAAAACAAATAGAATTTAGAAAGTAGATCGATCTATAAAAGCTAGACTCTATTTTTGGTTACTATTCGATTTCCATATCTTATTAAAACAATTTGCGCAAATGATAACGAGGTATTTAATCACCGTCATAATATATGACTTCATTTCTCGCCGCAGTTTTATTCCTACAATTGAATGATGAAATAATTATTTATAAACCAGTGCTAAAAATAATTAAAACAATCTAATACGAAAATATGTTCGGAAAAACTAATTTTATTTCATTAATTATATTGCTCCCCATTGGCATGTCGTGGTTCACGAAATTGTTCGGTCTTCTCTTTATAATTGTCTTCTTCCTCAACGGAATTCAATCAGATTCTAAGCGTCTAAAATTGAGTAAAACAGGAAGATATGAAGATCTGCTAATAGTGATAGACAAAGAAGTTCCAAAAGATGGTTCTCTTTTAGTGGATATACAGGTTGGTAAACTCTGTAAATAATTTATTGAAAATACATTCAATATATCTAAACAATAGATATAAAAAATAATGATAATACACTATATTCCATACAACCGAGTATTTAAAGCATGATTTACGGATTTATTAAATATGTACTATTAGTATTTATTTACATGACTTATTATTTACTGGCTCCCCATCCGTAAACGGATCGACTTCAAGATTTGCTGCCACGCTTTTAAGTGCCGAAACAGCACTGGACCTCTATATCTGCAGTCAGTGTTTTGACACAGACTGCCTCTGTAGCAACATCCATCAGTTTGAGGACACACAGCGCACCCGTTTCTATCAACCAATCCCTTGTGTAGTGGCGCTGTTTGGGCCTTATAATGTCCCTTTACATTACCTGGGACTTTTATATTATTTTATGAATTTGTCGTTAAATAAATTGATTATTATTATTATGGTTACACTTACACTTACACGTGAGGCGATTGTTATTTTCATTTTAAATATTCACTCTTCATAAGAACATCCCTTAAGAACAAATATTATTGTTTCCAATTTTTAATCATATGGAAATGTGAAATATTCTTTTGTAATACAATTTTTCGTAATTTTAAAGAAGCGTTATATTGGAAAAATTTCCAAATAAAAATATATATTACTATAGTATACGACTCAATATTATTCATAATTATATGGCTATAAATCATGTTTTGTAATGTTTATAATAAAAATAATTTAAAGAATATACTAAATAAATAATTTGTGTAAAAAATGTAGATTACGTTATTGATTAGTTGGTATTAGTTAGTATTACATTGATTAGATTAGTATGCTGCGTAGGATCTATGATATTTTCGGCAATTAAGATTGGAATTAATTAATTAATTAATTAATCCTAGATATTGTATCAATATTTTTTCCTTGGATGGAAATGTCAAATTGTAACTCCCTATTATTGAACATTATCAGGAAATCTGTCGCTTTAGTGTTTTACTCACAAGCGCATTCTGTAATTTTAATATAATCAAAACTGTTTTGTATTATTATTCTTGGGAAATAACTTTGACTGTCATCTTTAATCTTAGTAAATTGTAACCGGAAATTATCATTATAAGTTTATAAGATCTTACTATAAATTATTAATTTTTGGAAAAAAAGGTTCCCTCATTACTTAATCGTTATTTTGATATCATATTATGAAAAATATATATTTGATGCAATTAAATATTTATATGTTTTTATTTGGCTGAAAATCAAAAATAATTCATATCTTATTGTTTTACTTCTTTTTGGTTTGACAACATGTTTTAAAAGAAATTTAATGGCATTTAACATACCTTGCAGCAAAAGCTACATTGAGACATAATTTTGAAGGTTTGAACATGCTGCTTATAATAAACGGTTATGAAATATTTATATAAATAAGTTTAAGTAAAATCGATAACTTTTGAATAAATCACATAAAATATTTTACTCAATTACGATATATAATTTCATTGAACGGTTCGGTTTTGGGTAATTAGAATTACGGTTTTTGGCCATTGTTTAAAATCAGCTGACATTTTTTATAATAAAAACTATATTAAAAACAAAAATTGTTCACATATTAAAAATTATATGATATACAGCCAGGAGAAACTGGGGATGTATTGGTACATGTATGGTAAGATAATGTTAAAGTTATTGATAATTGTGTTCATCTGCAGTTTAGCCAGATCAAAGTATTATTTTAAAATCCGGTTGTGATTTTTAAGCAAATGTTAACGTTTGTTTCTACATGGTAAAACGTATTTGACTAAACTTTTAATAAAATTGAAACCATTATAAAATCTCCGTTGACACATGCCAGACTAAAAAACTTACAAAATATCATGTTGTAAATTAAGCTCCTTTAGCAATATAAAACATTTTACATATCATGCAATTAGTTGTAAATTAAAAATAGTATAGAATAGAATTAACAAAGAATTGAATATAACGTTTTCTAATTTTCTTCATTAGGCGGCATTCGAGAGTGGTTCACAGGCTTTGCGTAAAGCAAGCGAGCGATCTGCAAAAAACTCAGCTGGTGTGAGTTTTGGAACAGTTTATATTCTGCTTCCCAGCAGTTGGCCTAACAATTATGTTACTGAAAGCGCGAGTTGGCAACGCGAACAAGAGGCAGATATATTTATTAAAGATTCTGCAGGAAAAACGCCAACAACGGATCAACCGCGAGACTGTGGACAACCTGGACTTCATACTGTTTATCCAGTTGAATTCTTTCACTCAAAAAATGAAAAGATTATCCAAGGTTAGTAAACAGAATTGTCGCCAGTGTAGCATAGTCGGTGAACCGAGGGGAGGGGGGAGGTGGCAGTGGTAGGGTATATTTGACACACATTATTTCCCAAGAAGATTGCATCACCTAGCTATGTAATTTAGGCGATTATTAGTACAATTTCAGCTAAATATAAATAAATATTTCAGTCTGTGTATTGTATTTAATTAAAAAAGGTAAATTTAATAAAAAAAATATGTATAATTATATTCAATAATAAGTGGCCATCGAAAGTTATAATGCATGTCTTATATATAGTCCATTTGGCCACAACTGGTGAAGCGTATTGTCCAGGGAAAGGTTGAATGAAACAGAGGACGTGGGTGACCAATAACAACATGGATGCAGAATATGAAGGATGGACTGTTGGGGATCTGTTGAGTGCGATTAATGTAACGACTGATAGAAGGCCACCATTGAGTTTCTGAGCCCCATATTTTGGAGACTTCGTTTGGTACAGTCAGCATAAAATGTAAAATTGATTATAAAACTGCCTTTATTATATATATATATATAAATAATTTTGAATCCTTATTAATAGTTTCCTTTCAGCTGATATATTTATAAAGTTGAAGTTGAAAAAGTTAAAAAGGATTAATAGTGATAAATATTTTCTTCTAAATGATTATTCTCTATTAATATTTGTTCTTATGTTTTAATAAATATTATGAATGTTGCTACAAAAATATGTATTCACACCACTGTTAGGAAGCTTTCGGTGAAAATGCTAGCATAATTGCATTATCCCGCATTACAAATTTAGTGGGATATTAAACATAAATAATGTCTCCTTGCAATGTGTAACTGAAAATATATTTCAAACATTTCAATTTTAAAATACAACCTTTTAATTTTCAAAATCTAAAATAAATTAGATTTATTCAAATATAGAATATCGCCGTTAAGGGCGCGACAAATACGACAGCTTTGATCTATATAGAAAATGTGGACTGGATTCTCTTATTTACATTTGTACCAAAATTTATATATTCATGTGCAAAAATACTCGATTGTACACACATATCGTGCTGACTAAAAGTTTAATAACATATATCGAAACAGCGTAACTTTATCTCTAATTAAAGGGATACATTTTTGTTGTATTAAAGAATTTAGTGACAGGAAGCCTCACTCTCAAAAAGGTGACCATTCAATTCTTCTGTTGAATATCATGATAGCTGGTATCACCTAAACTAGGCGGCTATGCATCTAAATTGTGCATTGATTGTGATAAAATACTGCATCATGTTTTTCAGAAAATCACGGTTAGAAGGTTCATTGTTAGTAGTGTGTAAATTTGTGTAGTTAACTGTTGTTTGAGAGTGATTGTGAACGAATCTAGAGATCTTGACCGGATTACACGCAGGCAGAAATCACTACCGTCGTATTTACAACGATGGGGAAGCCGCCAAAGCATTCTCGTTCCGATCTGGTTTTTAAAATTTTTTATCTTAGAGAGAGATGTAACTGTGGCTTCTCTCTCTAGCTTTAGACTATATGTGTATTGCAGATAATTTACAACACAAATTAAGTATATGCAAATAATAATATAAAGACATATTTTTCGGTTTTCCAACTTTCGAACCCGGTGACCCTCTAAGGTCTCGTTTGTTATTCTTTGCATATTTGTGCAATATATATTAAAAGCAGGCCATATAGTTCAATGCATTATTAGGATTTTGTATATATTTCAGGGAAAGTTATAGCCCATGAATGGGCTAAATTAAGATGGGGTGTCTTTACCGAAGGGCCACAAGGTTACCAAGAATTTTATCTTGGTACAGTATCTGATGGGAGCAGTATGTATTTTCCAACAAGGTAAATATAGTATGCAACTATTAAAATGGTTACAATATTATGCAAAACGTCTATTTTGCAATAGAAATATAACATACGATTTTTTTTAATGTGTATATATATATAATCGTATTTTCCTCATCATACTTTAAAGTGAACAATAACATTGAAACCTTTTTTGGAGAATCGAATTAGTGTAAAAATGTTGCGAAACAATCTGCATAAAAGGTTGAAAATCACAGTGAAGACTGGTTTACTAAAATTCATTTTCAAAAAGGCGAAGTTTGTAAAGACCTCTGCGAGAGTGGTGGAACCTGGTGCAAGAGTGGACGATTGTAAAGACCTCGTGGTGTAAGAGTGGACGATTGTAAAGGTGCAAGAGTGGACGATTGTAAAGACCTCATGGTGCAAGAGTGGACGATTGTAAAGACCTCATGGTGCAAGAGTGGACGATTGTAAAGACCTCGTGGTGTAAGAGTGGACGATTGTAAAGACCTCATGGTGCAAGAGTGGACGATTGTAAAGGTGCAAGAGTGGACTTAAGTCTGTAAAGACCTCATGGTGTAAGAGTGGACGATTGTAAAGGTGCAAGAGTGGACTTAAGTTTGTAAAGACCTCGTGGTGCAAGAGTGGACGATTGTAAAGGTGCAAGAGTGGACTTAAGTTTGTAAAGACCTCATGGTGTAAGAGTGGACGATTGTAAAGCTTAAAGAATGATCAACTTAAATGTTAATAAGACAACATAGACAGAAGTTTCTCAAATCAACCAAATTAATTACATTAAAATCAATCGGATTGGATAGGATTTAATTACATTCAATTCATTAAAATATTGGCCAGTTGTAATAGATTACTTCACATTATATTATAGTTCATATTCATTTACGTTTAAAAAGTGAATGTCGATTCCGACTATAATGCAGACTCGAGATGTTAATAATGGTAAAGTAATCGGATTACTTATATTGCCAATATTCATCACAATCATTTTCAAAAACGAGACATCACTTTTCGTTTGCAAACATATGCTTTAGGTTTAGTAGTAAATATATCACTTGATTGCTTTAATTGGTATCGAGAAAGAATTGTAAAAAATATAATTATACTACGCAGTATATTACTTATAAAACGAATTAAGAATATTAAAGATTAATTTTACTTATATAGTTTCTTAAATGTGATTGTATAAAACGTATTATTTAAACTCATCTTAATTATACAAAGGAGGGGTGTGCGCGAACTTTTTTTTCTTATGTCTATATTGAACTATCTGTTAAAGATGATCTGGACAACAAAATCGAAAACTTTAATCATGAATCAATTAGAAAGAAGTTAAACATATTATAATTTATATATTGTAGAACATATTAGGGTATTCATTCAAGTATTTAATTACATTATTTGTCACACATATACAATCATTGACAATCTGATTATTACTCCTGAATAGTTATAAATAAAAATTAAGTTTATACGAACTATTGTGAAAGAAATTGCAAATCGAGTCATACTGATTTGCCAAAAATTTTAATTAATTTTTGAGATTAATATAATTATAGCATGATTATATATATTCTAAACAAAACATAATATGAATTAATATTTGTCATTCAATTATTTAGTACCAATATCGCAGCTTCCACCCCTTTAAGTACAAATTCGCCCTTTTCTAAGCATCCTAATTACAGTTAGCGTTATTTAAAATAGCCTAAATGCATTGTGTTATAGGTATAAGGCATAGGAAACCTTCTCATGATACAGCAAACAGTTTGGTCCATCGATTTTCAGGCAAAAAAGTGCAAAATAACTATTCCACACTCTTTAAATAAGGAAATTTTCATTGATTTACTGACATCAATGTGGACATCAAAAGTCCATTTGAGGCATCACATTGGTAGCATCCAATCCTAGCGTTCAAAGGCGTTATCATCATTTTAAATTCTAATATTAAATTGTTATCCTAAATCGTTATCTTGAATTTAAAAAATGGTTACCAGACGTTATGATCTTCCAGACTTACAGGAAATGGTCTTCGGGTGATTACTTCCAGTTGATGGTATATACAAAGTCTAGACCAACTTATGTAGCATCTAGAAACATTTACAAACTTAATTAATCATTTACGAATGGTTATCGCCTTTTGGAACTTGGAATAACATCAGCCAGAACCTTCGTGCATTCAAAAAGTAATCCTGTGGCGAATACTTCTAGGTGTTCATCTATGTGTGAACACGAAATTATATCTGCGTCATCTAAAACTAATTACACAACTTATGTATTACATAAAAAACATGTGGAGTCTTTTGGAAGGAAATATAACATTATACAATACACAAATTCCAGATGTTCAGCAAAAAATTGGTATTTTGTTAACTTACCTAATTGCGAGATAATACATTTAAAAATCTAATAAAATGTTGTAAAAAAGTGTATTAATAATTATGA
The DNA here is from genome assembly GCA_034780555.1 of Coelogynopora nodosa. Lineage (NCBI taxonomy): Eukaryota > Metazoa > Platyhelminthes > Proseriata > Coelogynoporidae > Coelogynopora > Coelogynopora nodosa. Next base: position 4,148 of record JAUZND010000244.1, on the reverse strand, counting down.
TTTCTCTCAAGTTGCGGTTTAAAGTTAACTTCATTAGTTTGTGTACATACAGCTAATCTAATTCTATTATAAATTTTACACTCAGATCTATTTAAATTAACTGCTATATGCTTTTAAAATACGACAACTGGTTACACAAAAATATTGTTTCCAAAGAATTCAGATGATTATTTGAATATTACCTTATACAAAGTAAGTATGAAATGATTGCTCCATACTTATAAGGGAAACGCACTGTCATGCAATAAATATTTTTTTCCGATTTGTTATTATTAAATAATTAAAAAATGAATAAAATGATTTTATTGAAATGACATCATTAATATATTTAAGTATTGTATAAGATGCGAAAATATTTAGGTGCGATATTGTATTTTTTATGAGATTATTTATGCATTAGCATTTTCATTTGTATTATTTGAAAAAAGTGTGCATAGTTCTTCTCTAAAAATGACACAATCATTAAAAACATTGAATTTGAATTAACGACATGATGCAAAATGACTACAAGAACAGTTTCACTGGAACACAATCAATAAAATATGCTAACTATTACCCCCCTTCTTCCCAATACATTTATTAAATACTGTTTAACCTTTTGCATATATTGGTTTTGTTATGAATGTGTAGAATAAGACAAATCAATTTGATAGATAGTTTTGTATTCACATGTTAGTGTTAACACAATGAGGAGAAACTGGAATAACTATAAATAAAAGTAGCATGCTAGTAGTAAATAGTAGTAATGTACAAGTAGTATCCTTAGTCAAGCATTAAAACAATTATATTAGTAACAATGCAGCTATTGTGTTTTTTCTAAAATAAAGCAAAGTTTATTTAAAACGTATTTATTTATGGAATTGTTTTATTCATGGCTGACAGTGTCTAAATGTACAGGTTTTATAAATATATAATTTATTTATATAATATTATTTTTTCTTGATTTAGCCGCATAATTAAGGGTAAAATAATATATAATAAACGCCGAATCTGCTAAAATGTGTAAGTGTATTTAAATGTTTTTAGCGATCGACAGTATTATTTATAATATGAAACATAAACGGAGAAAAACGATTGACATACATATAATTAATCCTTATACAATTTTAATTTAAATCATTAAATTAGATCAAAATGTTCTTAACTTTTAACTTTTTCCATCGGGGGACACAGCGTCTGTGTTTTTTTCTTCATTTTACATTTTCAATTCTGATTTAGCAAATGATGGTACGTTTGTTGGTTGAGCCGTTTGTGTTCGAAAGATGTTATCAGATTCTATAATTTTGTTTACTAATTCAGTATTTCTGACAAACTGATCCATAAACATAACGTTAACCAATAGTGACGAATTTAATTTTAAAATTAGTAAATATCTGTTTTTCATGTTTTGTTCCGAACTTTTTATATTATTTATAAATCGTAAATTCATAAATGAATATTTACAAAATTGAAGCTACCTAATTTATTGCCACATTTTCTAGATCATGCAAAGATTGAAATTGTACTCCTATACTATAGATAACTATGTTTGATGCAGCCGTTTCAGTACAATACTCATTACATTTTGGAGCAGGACATAATTAATAAGACATTTAAAAAGAATAACTGTTAAATTCTAACTATGTGTTATAGAAGTTGCGTTGTATTTACTGAATATGCCGTTGTAATAATATTCTCAAATAAGGATGGAAAAATTATAAACTGAATTAAGCCTGACTTGATTTGCCTTGTAACAATATCTACAAAAAACAGACAATTGATTATTACGTCAATAAAAAGTGACTGTAACCTTTCCTGTTTTTCGACGAATTTAGCTCATATTTGTTTGCAGTGACAACTAAAAAATGTCACGACATTTATATCCTTATATTATAATACCAGACTAAGAGTTCGTCTATATTAATTGGTTATAGTAGTTCATTGTACAGTCACTATTTAACTTCTCTGACTTCAATAATATTTGAGAATCAGTCCACTCACTTTTTAAAATGGACTTTTAATATTGCTACAATACATACATAGATATACATATTATATATTAGCCCGGTTTGCACTTTTACTTAAATCTAGCTCTTCAGCCTCATTTCCCGTAGACTCGAGTCAGTAAAGAGTGTATAATTTACTATCTCAATAAATTGAATGTTTTTTTGTAAAATTGTAAATACAATTTCTACCCATTAACTATTATTTAACAAATTTTTATCAGTTTTTGTAAGAATCAATAGGTAATTATATATTAGAAACTTATAAAATGTAATAATAATAATTATTAATATTAGGTAAGTATTAATGTATACTTAATATTAATCTATAGTTTCAATTTTCAATAAGACATTTAATCAAATATTTCAAAATATCCTCTTTTATAATTCAAAATATTTTGCCGACTTTTGATAAAATACTTTTTTTAAACTTACACATATACGAAACTATACAATAGAATAAACTGTACATCTTAAAAAATTGTCATATTTTTCACTTTTTACTGAGGAATTTTCAAACAATATATTATCAGACATATTAAAACAGACTAGACTGGTGCAGTGATATATACATATTAATGGTCGTCAGGAATTTACCAATCGTTCACAATGTTTCGTTTCTTATACACTTAAAATGACAACATGTATATAATTAATATTTCAGCTGTGGCGCATCTTTTTCGGGAGAAACACTAGAGAATTGTGACATAAAACTCGATTCGTCTTGCCGATTCATACTGAACACATCTGACAACACGAAGCAATCATCACTCATGTATACAACAGAAGTTGAATCGGTAACGCGCTTTATGATCTTGTTTGATTATCAAATTACGAAAAAATTGTATTAAATATTAATGAAACGTAATTTATATATTCCATAAAGTTTAACGTAAACTTGCAATAATAACCATATTGGAAATGTGGGGCTAGCAGTATTGATTAGTGTTGCAAGGAGCTGTTCTAAAGTCTAAAATATTACCCAAATCCTTGTCGAACAATATACGCTCCAACAAAAATCTGTCTAAAAGCCAATAATTGTGCCGAATTGCCTATATATATATATTAACCACGAATATTGGGCTGCCAGATGTGTCAGGCAACAGCTGAATTAATTAAGGATTGAAATAATCTTTCAAATCAATTATGTTGGAACATTTAGTCTCTTAATAAACTACACAACACGCATTGTACACCATACACACTTTTCGATTAGATTGCTACCAAAATGCCTTTTACAAAAAGATACACCTTTTCATGAAATACTTAAAGCAAACTATTACATAATATTATACATTATTTACTTTAATTCTTAATTATATGTATATTGTGCTTCTACATTCAATATAATCCAAAGAATTAGAGTCTATTTTAGACTATATATACGTTAAAACAACAATATATTTAAATTTTATGATATAATTAGCTTTGTCGTCATGTGCAAGCATTAAGTACTGCTATATACGATATATTCATAAAGTGAAGCCAAAAACATTTTTATATAGTTTTTTTAGTTCTCTACAAATTTAAAATATATATCTTTTTAAAATATGTAAAAACCCTTGACCAAGCTGTTCATATATGAATGCAACACACACAGGTTTGGACACTTTTCCTATAAGCATACAGAACAAAATTAATGTTCCGAACAAACACGTACGTGACAGTATTTCATCTAATTGATGAAGGATGCAATTATCGATCAATCTGAAAAGTAGTACTTAAGTTCTACAAAAGTCAATAAAGTTATTCTAAATTTGCTTTTTTGGGTTTTTTATAGTTTCAGCTCGATTTTTCAAACAACATTGACCAGTTCTCAAAGTTTGTATTGAATCTTTAAAGTTTGACACAATCTCTCTGACGCGACTAATTATGTTTTTCTACGAATTGTATTAATGATTTCGTTACATGGATATATACAGGGTGAATAAACAAGCTAAGGCGATCGTATCGCATTATAAGTTGCTATACTATTCTACCATAAATATCCTTTTTATTATAAAAGGAACTCTCCATGCGGTTTTTACGATAGAGTATAGATTAAATTGATAGACACAATGATTCCCAGGTAAATCCATCTGCAGACCGATTTCGGGGTATTTTGCCCCTCATCAGTACAGAGTAGGAATCGAACCTGCAACCCAGCGATCCGTGAGCGAACTCACT